>APFE031193924.1:86693-136435 GCA_000404065.3 Pinus taeda | reverse complement strand
AGTGAAAAAATTCAAAATGAGAATGAATAAGGCAAAAGAAGAGAAAGGCTTCCTGCGTAGGGAGGTGATGCAAGTAACTCCTTCGGGGTACTGACTAGGCTTGTTGGCAGCAGAGCGATGCTTGTGTTCCTATGTGACTCCATCGGGGTGCTTTCCAGGCCTACTGGTAGCGGAGCAACGCCAGAGATGAAACTAACACTCTAATGACTATACTTCTTGTGCACCAATATACCCCTCAACCCCAATCAAAACAATTGTGTTGCCTTGGCTTGGAATGTGTGTCAATCGACCAAGAGCTTGGCAGATGCTACATCTTACAATCAAGCTAGTGTGAAACCAAGATGAGCTGAGAACTGAACAATACTTCCAGAGGTGTTAGACTTGCTTTTCACGAACAAGGTAAATTCACAGAGCTGGAGTTCTACTAGTGTGTCGCCAAATGTTGTAGCGGTTACAACCACCCTTCAAAATTTTTCCTTAGCTTCATTTTGGATCCTCCCTACCAACTTTTCACAGCACCTTGTCTTGCTTCGTCAAGTACACAAGCTTTAGTGTTTTCTTGCACAAAGGCAGCCTATCGATCATAGCTTGATGCATTCCCCTCTTAGGCTGATCACCCGGACTTGCTCTAGCTGCAGGCTAAACAGCTCCCCCAAGAAATTGTGCATTTCTGGACGAAAACCAGCCTTCCCTCCAGAAATTATTCAATCATGTTTGGCAGCCTGTTGAGCTCCAGAATTGCGCAATTCTATCAGTCAACACTCACAGTGAAAATTGTGCAATTTTCCCCAGCAGGGCTGCTTAGCCCAAAATTTGTGCAAATATGGGCAATAGTTAGCTTCTCTGCCCAGAAATTGCACAAATCTCCTGGGCATCTAGCCCAGATCCCAGCCAGAAATGTGCATTTCCTTCCAACAGTTGCACAGCTTCATGCATGAGCAGTTGGGTTGACCAGTTCCACCTGGGACCAAGGAAACTTGACTTGCATGCATGGCTTGATTTTTCCTAGAATAGAAAAAGGAAACTTGCGAAAGGAATCCCATGATTCAGAGAGCTATTTTTAGTAGTTGGAGGTTACATGCAAAGTTGTTTTATAAACCTTCCTCCAAGTGTCGCTTTTTCCTTTATTTGTGGCATGTGCATCATGATCTCAAAACATATTTATTTGGCACATCAAAGCTCATTCTTTCACATCAATCTTGGAGCTCTGACATCCCACAGTACATCCAGGACTCTTTGACACATCCAACTCAGTTATTCACAAGTAAGTGGACTCAACTTGTATTTTTCAGCATTCCTATCGCTTTTTGTGTTTTCTCTTGTGTGAGTGTTGTTTCCTTGATTTCTTTGAGCGCTTTCTATCGTTTACATGTTTACTAGCTTGTCCTATCATTGTTTTAGTTTTCATTGCTATCTCATTGTTGTCGCATGCGTGAAATTGTTTTGCACAAACAGTTGTTGATTTGGTGACTCGCTTCACCCAAATGCATGTTGATCTGTTTACAGAATATTTCATTCATGTTTGCATGCATTTTCAATCACTTCTGCTTTCACTTAGTGTCACCATATATTCACTGTCTTATTTGCTTTTAGTTTTCCACCAGCGAGTCAGGCAAACCTTGGCCCGGCCTCTGCTTTTACTAAGACAGCATTACGCAATCTGGGGAAGGAAGGCTCTATCTTCCTCTCCAAAAATACGCATTTCTACCCACCACTATCCTCCAAGACTGTTTTGTGCATTTTTGAGGACAGTGACTATTGGCCCAGAAAATTGCGCAATGGAATCCCTGAGCCAATAGTCACTCCCAGCTGGAATTGAGCATTGCACAATCCCAGCAGCCAATAGCCAGCCTAGATTGCGCACTATGCAAATCCAGTAGCTAGTCTTGCCTCCCAGACATCCTAGATTGCATGTTGCGTAGTTCTGGAACCCAGTCACCCAGCCTCCCAAATGAAATTATGCTATATTTCCTATCAATTCCCCAGGTATATGTTGTGTCATTCCTCGAATTTGCTTTAGTTTTTGCTAACAGATTTCTTGTCACGCATGTTGCTTGTCTCTAGATATTTCAAGTTTTCATCTTCCTCTTAGCATTACATGATCAATAGCTTCCAAGAGAGTGGGATCATAGGACACTGATGGGAAGGCAGTTGGAATGGAAGTTGGGCAAGTGACCTCTGGTCTACCGATCTACGAAGATACAAAGTTGTTTCTAGACAAGGAAATCAAGTTGAAGTGGCAAGAGGTCAATGAAGAATTTGCAAGCACGTTTGAGGAATACCTCAAAGATCGTCAGGTGTATGTGAACATTCACAAGTCTAGCTTGTACCTGATTGCATGCAGATACCTCGCATTCCCATGCATGGATATAATACACTAGATCACCTCTCACACTGATCCCGAGATGATGACCTTGAGCAGTGTCAATGGGACGAAGCTTGCAACCTTCTGGGCACGATATTATGATGAGATGTATCAGATGTCAGAGTCTGTGACTGCCATGAAGACTCCCTCCAGCTTACCCTATAGCAACGCTAACTCCAGAGGTAATCTGAATAACTAGGTAAAGGAGCCAACTCAATTCACATTAACACCCAACCAGATCTACAAGAAGAAGATACTATGGAAGGCATATCAATATTTGGTCATATTCTCACGTCGACTGTATGGCCAAGAAAGCATGGAAACCTTCCCGCAGAGTTGGGTGATCGTGTTGGACCAACTGGCTAGAGAGGGAAAACCATGTAACTGGTTCGACATGCTGGCTCATCAGCTAAAGGAATAAGTATCAAAGGCTCGACAGTCACCCGAAGGTATGCATGCAGAGATTTACATGTTTGCCTACATCTTAGATGCAATCTGTGCCCGAAAGAAGTTCCCGAGCTTGGAGTGGGCATGGTCACTGGCAGAGACTGTTGTGAACACGTATTTCAAGTTGTTTTCTGAATGCAGCTTAAAAGGAGTAATCACACGGTTGTCTGATCATTTTATCACCCCAATGTACAAGATGATATTCGAGCATGACCCACCCTGCAGATTGAAGGAAACAATGGAGGCACTAATAGGCATTGTTGATTGGTACGCCTCATTGTTTTGCACCTTCATCTGAATGTTCAGCACAGAGAAGCCTACGCATGTTCTACCGAAGTTTCCCTTGGATGTACTTGTCATGCAGGAAGTAGCATATCACATCTTGGCAGGATGAACAGCTAGACTGCACCGGAAGAAGAAGGAACCTTGGCCCGCTCTTCCATTACAGATTGGGTTATATGAGATTCAGAGTATCAAGCAAGTGGATTTCAAATAAAAATTGATGAAGAAATACCCATTCGACCTCCGAAGCTACAATTCGTATGACCCACATTGCATTCTGAAAGATCAGTGCACGAGAGTTCAGTTCAATTGGATCCATGGGGCATGTCATTGGGCCGAGGAGGACCCATGGAGATATTGTTACAGTTTCTCCAGACCCAATGAACCGTTCGGCTTCGTTGTGGAGTGGCTAGTGAAGCAACATGAAGCAACATCATGGAGAGCACCAGCAGTGGTAGTAGAGGCAAGCATACTAGTGCACGACAAAGGTAAGAGGAATATTGTCAATCACATAGAGGAGGAGCAAAGCTGCAAGTTTTGAGCAGATCCATTGGTAGAGAAAGAAGCTATGGTTGTAGAGGCAAAAGGCACCATCACGACATGCGAATTTCGCAAAGGTAGAGGGATAAGAGAAGAATGGAAGAAGTAGAGAAGGAGTTGCATGAGCTAAGTGAGGAACTCCGAAAGGAACAAGAGTTGCGCAAATAGGAGAAGGAATCACATCAGCAGCAGATATAGAGGGGGGCGCAACATGTGAAAATAGATGAAGTAGTGCATGTACAAGTAGTTGATTCATCAGAACAACTACCATCAGGTGAATAGGGTGAACCATCACAGGAGCAAGACTTCACTCATGAGATAGAACAAGCACTTCAACAGTTGGATGCATGCATGGAGCAACGAGAGTTGGAACAGGAAACCGACCCTCATGCCTCACTACAAAGAGGTAAACTCGCCCACTTCAATGCATCAAAATGATGAGCAAGTCTCGAATGACCAAGGAGGCACTGAGATCCTTGGTGATCAGCTGGAGGGAGATGCACTACATCTCATTTGACAAATCTCAATATAGAGTTATGCAGTATTGCAGAGAGTTAACTCCAGAGGATCATACATCTCCTATGCAAGATGAGTAACAAGTGATTGTGATTGATGTGCACAAACATCCAACATCCTTGGTCGATGCAACTAGAGTGTATGCCGAAGCCACTAGCTCAAGTGTTCGCTTTCTGATAGTTGAGAATGAGCGAATGGAAAAGTAACTATAGATGACCAAGCAAGGAGGAGACTTGGTGACAATGTCCACCCGAGCTAAACTAAAGAATGCAATACTAGATGAAGTGTTGTCCCTTGACACAGTTATGTGAGCATTGTACTCCAAATTTGGTACCATGAATAAAGCAGTCGTCCATCTCAATGGATGACAACAGTGATGTGCTAGAAGAGCACGTACCTTAATGAACTTGCATGCTTTTTTTGATGACATGAAAACATGGATGATGAAATACAAGGGAGATCTGCTTCACTTGCCTAAGATGATGAGGGCCAATGTGGTCGAGTTGAAGGAACATATCTGGAGAAATATTCGTAACTATGAAGAACTCTCGTAGCTCATCACTAGCACAAAGGTTTCCCATGTACGAGTATTTAGGAGTATGTATGTTATGGTGTGCACACACAAGATCCCATATATTGGGAATCTCACCTATGTGAATACAAATAAATAGGTCTAACTAGAGCTTGACTCGTACTTCAACGAGTTGATGCGCATTGCCACCAGCCCAGACTTGCCCATCAGTGAAAAAATCATGTAAAAGTATGTTGTTGGTCTTGCCGCATTGAAGACAATGATGTGCATGCTTTTAGACAAGTTAGACAGAGGAGCCCGAGCAGTGTACCTAGATGCTATGGAGGCAAGACTCAGGTTTTAGACTGATGTCACTACGAAACACACGAACACCATCAAGGACTACCAATCTTGGCATTAGTATGTTATTTTCGATCAGCATGAAGATATTGAGGAGTTGGAATTCCATGGTTGTCTAAGTCAGAGCGATGTCTAGCTTGGCTTGCTCAAGCCATTTTGTTTCACATGGGTACATGCGCATTTTAATGTAAAGTCATGTCAAGTGTAAGTCAAGTTGTGATAATTGGATATAACATTCATAAAGTAGGTGAAGATTCATGAGGGTATTTGAACTGTCACAAAGGGGAATGTCATGGGTCACCCCACCCTTTGTTATAAATTGTCCCTCATAACTCATTATAAAGGCCTTTGATCAGCCAAGCTTCCGATAATACTATCTTGGAGAGAGCTTGGACATTATTATAACATGCCTTGGCTTCTCCACTGCATAGAGCTAGTACATCTATTTGGAGGAGCACACGAATGTGGTTGTAACATTCCACTATTGGAACTAGTGGTTGGACATGGATGTATTGTATGACTGGAACTTACACTTCTTTATATAATAAGAGCCAGCACGTTTAATGCATATGTTGTATTGTATTCTATGCTATTTGGTTTACTCTAAATGATATATATTTTTTTTTCGTACGCATGCATATATGGACTATTCTGTATAAGTATGTATGAATCTTTCTGAAACGTGTTGTTGGTTTAACCATCACTTTGGATTTCTTGCTAACTCACTTTCTAGCTGGTGATGCATCTTTTCTCGTGTGTTCCCTTCCAAGCCAAGTACTATTATAGGTTTCCGAGGGGAACACTCATGTCAACCCCCATGTGTTAGAACCTCTCATGCACCTTCCTTGACTCACTACAACTATCACACCCTTGCTGCCAACATAGTTATCTTACTTGCCTCTATGCAAAATTGAGGTCAAGGCATTACTATACGACCCACAGTTGGGACTCCTACACCAAACAATCTGAGGTCTAATTGGAACTTCTTACCGAGGAGATCCCCTGACATGTTGGCAGGTCCAACACTTTTAACAATACTATAACTTTTATTAAAAAATACAACAATTTCTAGTTTCATAGACTATGAAAATAAGTAAAATCTTAAGTTATACTTGAAATGAACTAAAATATATGATGGTTGACTTAAAAAACAAAAATAGGATTGAAATAAGTTTTAAATTCAATTTTAAAAGATGTATGATAAACAACAAATAAGAATAAGTTTTAGTCAATTGTATTTATTTTGAGGTCATCTACTTGAGAGCTTAGTCATAATATGATATAAGTACAATCTTACTATGATGCAAGTTACTTTGATACTTAAAATGAACTAAAATATATCATTTATCAATTTAATATTAAACATGAAAAGAATTACGATCATGCTTCATATTAGCTCAAGTAAAAAGTGTCTTCTAGTGCAATCAACATGTATGCTATTACAATTCAATTAAAAAAAAAAATTGAATTCTAAAGTCATCCATATTATATTAACAAATTTGTATATGAAATTCCTTGTGACCCACCCATGTACCATTTCATGGTCAACTTTTTTAGGTATTTCAATCAATTTCTTATCTCAATGTTCAATTAAAAAACACAAATAGGATCGAAATAAGTTTTATTCAATTTTAAAATATGTCATGTAAACAACAAATACGTTTTATTCAATATTTTATTTTGATATTATCTACAAGAGCTTAGTCATAACATGATATAAGTCAACAGTATTCGAATTTAATATAGGTTAAAAAATAATATATGATAACAATTCTATAATTTTATATAGTGTTATCAACTTTCCTAAATTTACTTAGTTATCCAAGTATTTCAATCAATTCCTTATTATCGAAATAAGTTTTATTCAACTTTAAAAAACTCAAATATGATTGAAATAAGTTCCATTCAAGTTTAAAATATGTGGAGATGTAAAATTTACAAATAAGTTCTATTCGATTTTATTTTGTTCGAGGTTATCTACAAAAGCTTAGTCATAATGCACGTCATCAATAATTTTTTTGTGCTTACACTGAAATCAATGCACAATATTAATCTAATTACCTTGAAATTAATACACACCATACATCTAGTTAAATAAATCAGAAATCAACATCTTCATTGAAATCAATGCATCTAATGCAAGCAATAAAAGAGGATGAGAAATCAACATCTACACAAAAATTAATGCATCTAATGCAAACAATCAAATAGGATTAGAAATCAACATCTACACTGAAATCAATGCACCTAATGCAAGCTCAATCAAACAGGAATAGAAATTAACATCTTTAATGAAATCAATGCATCTAATTCAAACAATGAAATATAATTAGAAATCAACATCTACATAGATATCAATGAATCTAGTGCAAGAAATCAAATAGGATTAAAAATCAACATTTGTACACTGAAATCAATGCATCTAGTGCAAGCAATTTTCTTCCCTTTCTCTCCCCCCTCCATCTATATCTATATCTCCCTCCATCTCTCCTTTGTCTCTCTATCTTACCCCCCCAAATACACACACTTGCTCTCTTCATATCTGTCTATCTCTCCCTCCCTTTCTCTCTATATCTATCTCTTCTTCCCTCTCTCCCCCTTCCATCTATGTCTCTATATCCATTTTCCTCTCCTTCTTCGTCTCTCTATATCACCCCACACACATACAAATTTTTTCCCCGTATCTATCTATATATCCCTCTCTATATCTCCCCCTCCTCTCCCTCTCTCTCTTCCCCTTCTCTCTATTTGTATCCCCTTCTATCTCTCTCCCCTCCTACTCTCATCTCTCCCTCTCTCTCCCTCTCTCTCCATCTCCCTTGCCACTCCCTCTCTCTCTCTCCACCTTCCTCTCTCTATATGTCTTTCTTCTTACCTCAATCTCTCTCCCTCTTCAACTCCATCTCTCTCTCTCCATTCTCCAGCTCTGTCACTATTTCCCTCCCTCTCTCATTCTCTCTATCTCTCCTTCTTTGTATTTCTATCTCACCCCCAAACATACACACTCTCTCTGCATCTCTCCCTTGTCACTTCCTCTCTCCCTGTCCACCTTTCTCTCTCTATATGTCTTTCTTCTATATTTTTCTTCAACTCCATCTCTCAAGCTCCCTCTCTTTCTCCTCCACTCTCTAGAATCATCTCCCTCTCTCTATCTGTGTGTCCCCTTCTCTCTATTACCCTTATCTCCCTCTCTCTCTCCTCTCTTTCTCTCTTTCTTCACTTCTCTTATTCTCTCTCCCTAACTTTATCTCCATATCTCCCTTGTCACTCCCTCTATATGTCTCCACCTCTATCACTCTAGGTCTTTGTTCTTCCCTCCCATATATATTTGGAGCTAATATACATCCTAATATATTAATATATTTTTACAATATACAAATTTTATATTATAATCAAAGTTAATATTTTATTAATCAATATTAATAAATTTATTAATATTGACATTAAATATATTAATACTAATATCATATTTCATAATTAATTTGTTATTAATAATAATTATATTTTTTAATATTAATATTAGATTTAATAACTTGGTTTCTACATGACATGATAACAAAAATTATAATAAAATTTGGAATTTTAATGTGGTAAAAACTTATGGAAGGTAAATTTATGATTCATTCAAATTCAAGGTATATGATAAGGTATATTTTGAGCATAGACAGACATACTTACACATTGCCCCCATATTGGGCTACCGTATGCGCATCTCGGTGCAATAACCTAAAAAATTTCTAATGTTATTCATAACCTAGATCCAATTGAATTTCTATTTTTAATAAAATAATATCATATCAACTTGGTTAAATTATTAATGGATTAAATTTTAGATCTTTATTGATTCTAAAATCTAAATTATGGGATTCACATTTTTCTATAAAGGATCAATTGAGCTTAATAGCTTAATCAAGCCATAGAGGTAACCACATAAATGGATCGATCGAGGGTTTAGGAAACCCTTGATCGATCTATTTGAATTTAAAATTTAGGCACTCGGTCAAGCATTTTAATGTTCAATCAAGCTTGTGAAGTCCTAAAAACCACAATTTTAGCACCCTTTCTGCAACACCATTTTGTACCCTAACGAACTTAGGGAAAAATTTGTCCTTAGGCAGTGGAATTGATCATGTTGGTTTCATGAAGGAATCCTCTATCCAATGGCATATGTGTTTGACATTTTTGAATTCATATGATATTTTTCATCTAATTTCTTTTAAACATTATTCTTGAAATGTTTTTGGACAGTTTTAAAGAGATTGAATAAAAATTCAATAACATAAAATATACACAACGAAAAAATTTCAAAAAATACCACTATCTTCATTTACAAGTCCTCGTCAAATGGGTACTCTTGGTTTTTCAATTTATTTAAATTTTTGAAAAAACCTTACGTCAACACGTATCTCCAAAATGTAATTGAAATATTTCTTTGCCAACTTCAAGAAATAATAAAAAATAATTTTTTTCTAAAAAAAATAAAATTTTAATACGAAAAACTTAGTCCTCTCTGTGTGGATCATGCTCATGTATATATATTTTTAAAAATTACACATTTTAGACCAAGCTATGTTACATGAACACACACATACCTCTTAAGATGTGTGAAATTTTGCAAGGACAAGTGTTTCATTTAATGGGAAATTAGCATCTTATACGACACTAAAAAAATTTGCAAAAAATATCATTAGGACAACAAGATAATTCACCACAAATTGATTTTACTCCTAATCAAAATTCACAATTCTTATGTGAATTTTGAGGGCTTTAATTCGATAAAAGATTGAAATTTTGAAATTTCTTTACCACATTTGGCCGAAAAATGTAACCCATTTTCATGTGTTCACCCCACACTTGTTCCAAAATTAAACAAGAACACAAAAAATACAGATATAACCATAATACAGAGATGCAACAGAAATAAAACTTCATTTCATTAATATCATAGTATTGAGATATGCTTACAAACAGAATGGAAATAAACTAGCTCGAGCGATGGTAGCCTTTCTCTGAGAAGAGATGTGTCGACTAAATGCCTCTGAACTGTGTTACAATGAGACTCAAGGGCCTATTTATTATTGAGCAACAAGAGAAAACCATAAGCAACCAAAACCCTAACCCCAAGAGATGTAACACTAAGAGTTTTTGGGCCCCATTGGGGTTAGTTAGGCAGCCAACTTCTCGAGGTTGTAACTTGGTCATATTATCTCTATTTGGTGCATAAGATACCTTATTGGAAAGGTCTCTCTGAGTACTACAGGATTTGTGGCAAGCCCTCACCTACAAGAGACCTAAAAGAAACTCCATTTAGGGGGTCAAAACCGCTCTGGAAGTTCAGGACCCGAAAAACTACTAAAAATAGTAAATGCTGAAATAAACCAGGAAAAAAATGAAACTAACTAGAGGTCGAGGTGGAATAGGAAAGTGGCCACCAATATCCACCTGGATCATTCATCCCCCCTTAGGAAGCAGTGGTGCTATTGTGTGTAGAGCATCCATGAGGTGAGAACATTTATGTTGAACCTGGTCCATAGTGAACCACTTGCCCTAGTGAAGGCATTGGCATGCTTTGACAACTCGATATAGTTGGATCCTCTATTGGCAAGTTTTATTGATTTTCATTTCCATGAGTTGATCAATTGTGGCTTGTTCCATGCACTCCAGGTTGAGCTCTGTTGGTGTGATTTGTTCTACAATGTCAGATGTGTCCAACAATGGTGGAAAGTATGGTCGAAGGCAATATACATTGAACATTGGGTGCAAACCAAGAAAATGTTGGATGCTAAGCTCAAAGGCATTGTCACCGATAGCCTTGCTGATGGTGTATGGACTATTTCGTATAAGGCGAAGCTTGTAGTGGAGTCCAACGAGGCGCTCCATCTGCAAATGTATCCAAACTTTGTCGCCCACCTGGAACTTTTGTGGCATTCAATGTTAATCATGGCATTGCTTGTACTTAACATTGGCTTTGTCCAATATATCATGGACCTGCTGGAAGATGTGTTGAATGCACTCAATGAAGTTTTTAACCCTGTCAGCTTTAGACTAGACGTGAGTCGCATCTACCTAAGTGGCTGCAAATGGTATGGCCACATCAATGGGACATAATGGCTAAAATCCCAGCCCCACCTAAAAGGGGATGTGGCTTGTTGAGCTGTGGAGAGATCTGTTGTAGCTATGTTGTACATAGGGGAGACTTTCATCTGATGTGTGTGGATGCTTCGAGTTTTACATGCGCATAATGTGTATAATCATCCTGTTGACAAACTCTATTTTGCCATCAGTTTGGGGTTAGAAAGTCATGGACTTAGTAAGTTTTGTATCCAACATCGACTAGAGACTTGACCAAATGCACTCATGAATCTGTTGTCTTGATCTGATACAATAAAATGTGGAATCCCAAAGTGTACCCACACTCGCTCAACGAAGAACTTAGCACCAGCCTCTGTTGTGATACTCTTCTTGCAGGCCTCCATGATGGCCATCTTAGAGAATCTATCAACGACACCGAAAACATAGTCATTGTCTTTCTTAGTAGTAGGAAGGCCTGACATGTAATCCATGGAGATAGATTCCCAAAGTTGACTAGGAGTAGGTAGAGGATTATATAGGACGTGCTTCTTGATGGTTGGTTTGGCAATGGCATAGGCGGTGCAGGATCTAATGTACTTCCCAACATACTTACAAATCCTTGGCCAACAAAAATACTTTTGCAATATCGCCATTGTTTTCTCTACTCTGAAATGTCCAATGACCCAACTATAGTGCACCTCCCAAATCATCTTGGCACGGTCACTTGAAGGAACATAGATGTGTCCTAGGTGGCATAACAGTGCATCCCGAAGGTGAAAATTTGGAACTTGCTTCCCTTCCAGAAGTGTCTAGTATGTGCTATCGAATTTTGGATTACTTTGGTAAAGATGCGGCCACCCTAAAGTCATGTGTCCACAGGAGTCGAGCACAGTGATCAACACCATGACTAGTAGTTGGCTAAGGTAGTATGCAATATTATTAGTGCATCCCTTATTATACTTAATGTTCAAATGGAACTGTTGTAGATAGGTGGACCATTTATGATGGCAATCGTTTTGCAACTTCCCTTGTGTCTGTATGAACTGCAGGGGTCGATGGTTTGTGTGGATGACCATTTCCTTCTCCATAATGTAATTCTTCCATTGAAAGTAGGCCTGCATAATGGAATACATTTCTTTGTTGTAAGTGGGATACTTCCAGACTGTGTCTAAAAGTGTCTCACTGTGGTAAGACACTGCTAAGTAATAGTTGCATCAATAGCATAATCAAAGGTGTCTATCTCAATCTCAAATTCTTGCTACATATTTCGTAATGTGAGCATTAGTGCGGAGCAGAGGCAATGCTTCAAATCGGAAAATGCCTTGTGTTGGGATTCAGACCAAAAACTCTTTTCTTTCACTCCGCCCTTAGTGACTTGACTTAAAGGCCAAGTGATATGAGAGAACCCCAACACGAACCTACCGTAGAAATTTGCAAGACCCAAAAGGCTACAAAGCTTTGTTAGCGTGGTTGGGACTAGCCAATTCCGAATGACTTGTATCTTGGTTGGGTCGAAATGCACACCCTTCTCATCAATGATGTACCCCATATATTGAACCTTGGCCATGCCAAAAGTGCATTTCTCCAAATTGGAAAAATAACTTGTGTTTTCATAGGGTTTGAAGGACCTGTCAAATATGGTGGAGGTGATCTTCCCAACTCTAGCTTAAGATCAATATGTCATCTAAATACACCACCATGAATGCATTGGTGAAGGGTCATAAAATGTCGTTCATCGATCCCATGAAGGTTGCAGGGGCATTCGTCAACCCGAAAGGCATGACCAACCATTATAAAAGGCCCTCCTTGGATTTGAAGGCAATCTTCCACACATCAAAAGGTTCGATAGGCACCTGGTGATAACCGAACTTTAAGTCAATATTGCTAAAATGTTTTTTCCCCTTGATCTGGCCCAGAAGGTCATTAATTTGTGGGATTAGGTACTTATTTTAGAAAAGATCTTTTTCAGTGCCCGATAGTAAATACAAAGTCTCCATGTCTCATCCTTCTTTTGTACTATGACAATTGGCCTCCCACAAGGTGATGAGCTTGGCCTGATGTGCCCTTTCTGTAATAGCTCTTGAATCTTCCTCTTGATCTCATCGTTCTCTATAATAGAGAATCAATAGATCAGTTCATTGGGTAGTGGCATGCCCAAGGTCAAATCAATGGAGTGCTTAACCTGATAGTGCATAGGTACCCCTGTAGGTGAGGCGAAAATGTCCCTGTACTCCTCCACAACCTTGTAGATATGTTGTTGTTCTGTAGAGGATCCTATTCTGGAATCCATGGGTGAATCATAAGGAAAACAAATTTCCTTGTCTAGGAAATGATCTTACTTCATTTCTTTGCAGTGATCAAAGAGAGGGCGGTAGGAGGGGCTACCTCTAGTATCCTATACAACTTATTGCCCAAAGTAATAATCATTGAGCGAGGTCTAGACTCGTATACAACACGTCACTTCCAAAAGTATGGAATGCCAATGTTAACTTGTCCCTTAAAAGGAGTGGTGCCTCCAGAGTGGCTGCTAGATGAAGATGTGTCGCATGTGGGTAGTCGTTGAAGGATCTAGGCAAAGTTATCCATCATCGCGTTCCTTTGTCGCTCGAGGGCTTCCTAAAGAAATATTTTGATAGGATATCCTACCCCTTCATCTTTATTTTTTTCTTCCATAGGAGGTTGTGCGGGTTTGCGATGTTGGTCTTGCAAAGGTTCAACCTGATCGAGCCCTAACTCCTTATACCCTAACCTTGTTGGGGACATGCAAAGAAAAACAAAGAAAGAGCAAACTGCTCTCATACCACTGATATGAACTTAAACAGGAACACAACAAAATACAGATATAACCATAAATATAGAGATGCAATAGAAATAACACTTCATTTCATTAATATTAGAACATTGAAATATGCTTACAAATAGAATGGAAATAAACTAGGTCGAGCAATGGTAGCTTATCTCTTAGAAGAGATGTGTCACCTCAATGCCTTTGAACTTTGTTACAATGAGGCTCAAGGGCCTATTTATTATTGAAAAACAAGAGAAAACCCTAAACAACCAAAATCCTAACCCCAAGAGATGTAACACCAAGAGTTTGTGGGCCCCATTGGGGTTAGTTGGGCAGCCAACTTCCTAGGGTTGTAACTTGGTCATATTATCTCCATTTGGTGCGTGCGATACCTTGTTGGAAATTTCTCTCTGAGTACTATAGGATTTACGACACACCCCTACCTATGGCCACGAGCCTGCAGCAGACCTCAAAAAAATGTCATTTAGGGGGTCAAAACTACTCCAGAAGTTCACGACCTGAAAAACTGCTAAAAATAGTATATACTAAAATAAATAAGGAAACAGATGAAACCAAGTGGAGGTCTAGGTGGAATAGGCAGGTGGCCACCAATATCCACCTGGATCAACACTAATTAATAATATACATAAATATATACATATATAGTATATATACATCTGAATACGCCATGCATATATACTTAGGATCCTATATGATCGTCATAGTTACCTCTTTGGAAATCTTGTAAATTAGTCAATTCCTTGTTTAGATTGCATTATCCTCATATTCTTTGATTTCTTTAATTTTAAAGCTACATGAAAATGTAAATTATCAATTCAAATGAAATAAAGTCTAAAATAGAAGTATTTTAATTAATATTTAGAGCACATGCTAAGAGAAAATATCTTAACAGATGAATAACGTTTTAAAATATCTTACAAAGATGGTAGTTATGTATACATAGTCAAACATAATAAGTATATACCTAGTATTTTCACATTACCTTGAAAAGAAACGGCGATGATGTTAAACAGAGGGGGAGGTACACTTGTTCAAGATTCTATCAGGGACGAGGAATCTGAATGATGGAATCAATTTGAAACCTCTCATAAATTTGAACCATTCAAAGTTGAGTGCCTCACATGCATGCTCGATAAGAATCAAATGTTGAGCATCTAATCGTCAAACATTGAATGCGGAATCAATAAATATGTAGCATCAAGATTTCCATAAAACAGTTGTGCATCCCTCATCAAGCCTACAAAATGAAGATATCGATAAATATCAAACACCAAGCTTTCATTTAAACAACTGTGCATCTCCCATAAAGCCTACAAAATGGAGATTTTCTGAAGATAGTGTACTATAGAAAATCACAAATGATGTGTTTCTCCGGAAGACATACACTCATTGCATAAAGCAATGATATAATCTTGATCATTAGATTAAAGTATCTGAACATTAATTTGAGTCATCGATTTCTTCACAAATCTCCTTAAATTGCAGGGTTAATGCCTTCCAAACCCTCATTCATTTAATTATTTGACACTTGTTCAAGACACGTGTTCAAGATTTTGCCAGCGACGGCGAATCTAAACAGTGTCATGAGGATAAACCTGACAATAGAAAACTCCTTCAGCGTAATTAACATTTACTTAAACCCTCTCTATGATGTTATACATTAAATCAACCATGAATAAAGTATGCACTTTACTTATATGACATCGAAATTCTAGCTAATTTTTAATCACTCCAATATATGGCATAGAGATTCTCAACAATGTCTATTTTCTAGGGGATTAAGAAAATGTCTCTTATAATGAGGGAAGTTGATTTGGGAATTTCATTTGAATTGTATAGAGAAAAAAATGAAAGGTATGAATATGAATGGATAGTAATATAGTGAGAATCAAATTTTATTAATAAATTAAATAGTATAAGGTTATGAAATACAAAGTAATATAATTTAGCTAGAAAGATGGTAACTTATCTCTACAGAGAGGAAGTGTCAAATATGCTCATTTACATGTTGCTTATTACAAGAGGCCCAAAATGGCCTTTTAAATTAAAGTAATAAACCATAAGAGGTAAAAACCTTAAATATCCAAAATGCTAGCCCTAGGAAATGAAATGATGAAAATAAATGTAGACCTCGAGGAGTCTTGTTTATATACCAACTTCTTTGTGCCACAACTTTTGCACACAAACTCCATCTGGTGTGCACAGTAGCCCATCGGAAAGAACTCAATGAGAAGGAACACATTGGTCAAGAAATAACAATTCCATGGAAACCCCAATCCGTCATAGTGCCAAAAAACATCGTTTTGGACCTAAACAATGCACCAAAATTTCAGGACCTGAAAAACTAGAGAACAACTGCCAAGATGGGAATCGTCCATTATGACTTAGTCGAAGAGGTGGGTGGCCACTAATATCCACATGGATAAATCACTCCCAATAGGAAGTAATGATCCCCGTTACATTAAGTGCCTCCATCAAATGGGGAATCTTCTATTGAATTTGACTCTTAGTGAGCCACTTGTCCTAGTGAGGAAATTGATATGCTTTGATAACCTAATAGATTTGTATGTTCTATTTGAAGGTGCCCTTCATTGTGGTTTCCATTATCTTTTCCATGGTAGCATGCTCAATGCAATTAAGAATTATTTCTAAATGGGCCAAATGTTCAAATTCCTTTGAGGTGCCTAGTAGAGGTGGAAAATATGGTCAAAGTAGCTCCAGATTAAATAGTAGGCTCAATTCAAAATAATTATCATCCATAGCCTTTGTGATGTTGTAAGGCTCATATCTGAGTGGGCATAGCTTCCTATGTGGGTCTATGAGGAATGAAACTTATGTTGAGCTTGATATTGGTCATGTTAGTATTTATACTTCACATTAACTTTTTGCAAGATATTGTGAACCTATTGTTGGATGTGTTGGATCCACCCAAGAATTTGGCTACTCTATTTTCCTTGGTCTAAGTATGGGAGGACCCTTCTTGTGTATATGCAATGGTAAAATCTATGTCAATGGGAATCAATGGTCAAAACCCTAAGCAAACTTGACAAAGGCTATGGCCAACAGAACTATGCACATCTCTATTGTAGCTATGTTGAACATATGGGAGGCTCTCATACCATGTACATGGATGGTTGGAGTTGTATCATACATAAGATGTGCACAATCATCCTATTGACTACCTCTATTTTCTATGACAAAATCGGTCACTTTTCCCAATCACTACTACATTTGGGTGAAATTTCGACAACAAAATTTGATGGACTAGCTAAAATCAGAAAAACTGTAGGAAGTTAAATGATATTTTTTGTTTTTTGTTTTTTTTTAAATACTTACTACCATTGAATATCCAATGGTAGATATGTTCCCGTCGAATATTCAACAATTATCCTATCTCGTTGATTATCCAATAGTTTCCTATAATCCCTCTCATCGTCGAATATCCTATTTGCGTTCTTTTACCGTCGAATATCCGACGATGTATCCAATATGAAAATGTGTTTTCCAATTTCCTACAAATGGTAAATAACTATTGCATAATGTTCAATTCCACCATTAATGGATTTTTGCGTTGAAAACATCTAATATGGGAGCAGTTTGACTAATTAAAATAAATAAATAAATAAATATATATATATTATATATATATATATATATATATATATATATATATATATATATATATATATAATATATATATATATATATATATATATATAAGCAACCATGGTTCGTGGTCAATGTGTGGCTGTTATGTCCACGGGCAGTAATCCACACAAATCCATCAAAGGTGACCTAAACATCGGGCCTAACCCCAAGGACATCGAGGAGATTTCACCTCTTGACTCTCGATAGGCAAGGTACTTAACAATGAGGGCTCGATCATTTAAGCTATCCTTGGGACTAATATAACTTTAATATGATATATATATATATATATATATATATATATATATATATATATATATATATATATATATATATATATATATATGGGTGTGTGTGTGTGTGTAGAGGCCCTAACATCATATAACATTGACATAGTTGCTATATGTATTAGTTGTGATTGTTTTGAAAGGTTGTAGGCTTATTTTGAGGTTAGTTTTTGAACAAAATCATCACTGAAAGTTTGGTGACAAAAAATGTCATATAGCATTCCTCAAGGACACCAAGGATACATGGAATCGACATCAAGGGATTTTGAGGATGGAACATGTTTTGCCCTTGTAGAAAATGCAATGGCTTGAGGCTAAGGAGAATTCTAATAACATCAGCTAAAAAGCATTGTAGAGACTATGGACACGCTGAAGACAGACATGAATATCATCCATTTGTAAGTTATTTATTATATGTCTTTGTATTGTAGATTTTTTTGTAAATGTTTATATGTATATTGCATTTTAGATTGTATGTCTTTGTATTATAAGTTGTATTATCTTTCTATTGTAAATGTATTTTATAATAATCTTTTAAGAGAGGCTTGAACTATGTTGTCATCTTGATGTGGACTAGAAATGTTATTTGATTATTTTTTATAGGGTCGATTAGGGGATTAGGTCAAGTTAGGGGTTAATTAATTTATGGTCTTAGGGATAAGGGGTTACTGTTTAAGGGTTTATAATGGGTTATGGGTTTAAGGGCTTAGGGGAATGGGGTTAAGGTGTTATGGGGTTAGTGTATATTGTTTAGGGTGTTAATTTGGACCTAGAGGATTTAGAGGTTAATCATGGGTTTTTATGGAGCATTATTAATAAGTCTTTAAAGTATATTATTCCATTTGGAGAGGTCATATCTACTTACTTAGTGTAGCCCATTTTTCTTATCAACGGTAACATTCCTCCATGGAAGTCAATAAAGAGGTAGCACATAATGTTGACAATGATTGTTCCAGGTATTAATTTTCTTAGAATAATTTTTTAGCACAATAACATTTTATTTGTCTTGTTTGTTTAATAATTATGTCCTATATTTGTTTATTAATTTACTCATATATGTTCACTTAAGCCTTATAATTATGTCTTATAAAAACATTTATTTACTCATATATGTAGTAATTATGTATCGTATATTTAATACATTAGGCAAGTACCAGGTCAAAGATATGAATGTATATATCGAACCTCTTATCGATGAGTTAGTGGAGTTATGGAACGATGTCACTATGTATGATATCTCTAGACCATTAGTTGCACAAAAGGAATTTGAATTCCATGCAATGATTGTATGGGCAATTCATGATGCCCCAGGGCTAACACATTTATGTGGTATGTTATAGCGTTACCCTGCACTTTAATAATGCTTAATTTTATGAATTTAATTTCAAGTATTTTTTTTAAATAGTTCGACCTTCATTGTACATACTTAAAATAATTGATATAAAATTATTCCATCTCTTGCAAGTCTTCAAACAAAGGGTAATTTTTTTTGTCCATTTTGTGGTCCTAATATTAAATCTCATCATTCAAGAAGCTTAGGAAAGGAGGTGTTTTATGAGTATAGGCATTTCCTTTCTAAGAACCATGTAAGGTAAAAAAAAATGGATTTTCAATGGGAAAGAAGAGACTAGAGTAAGACCAAGGAGGATGACACCTCATGCATGAAAGTTGAAATATAATAGAATCTCTCAAGGCATGGATATTCAAATTGTTTATGTATCATGTAACAACCCCGAAATTAAAACATGCAACTAATTAGATAAATTGTGTGATTTACAATCAGCACACCTCTCTTCAACTAATTAGCATAGAATTTTTAAGAAATAGGAGCCAAAGCAACTTACGTGTAGCGATGATATTCCTTACTTGTAATTTTGGAGTTGAATGTTATTTGAATCCTGCTAACTGCAACAAAGTTTTGGGGACGACTCTACACCCAACCGTAGGCTCAATTGCACAAAATCTTGCTACATCTGGCCACCCCCGAGCCCTCAATCAACATACTACTGCCAGAGAATCCTTTGTCTTACAACTCTTTTCTCCCAAGAGAATGCATGATGGAATCATGGAATGCCTCTCATCTTCCTCACCATCTATTAAATAAAGAAAACATTGGAAGGGGAACCACATGTACACACTCCATGTGTCAACATGCAACTTTATTGCTTTCTTGTTTTATTTCTTTTGTTTTTACTTTTTGATAGCTTTAATGATTTTTATTGCTTTCTTGTTTTATTTCTATTTATATTTATTTAGAGCTTTAGTATTGTTATTTATATTTTATTATTATTTATTATTTATTTACTATTACTATTTTTTATTTATTGTTTAATATTATATTATATTATTATTATTAATTATTTTTATTTATTATTAAGGGACATTACATATCAATATACATTATATGTTTTGATTATTTTATCTTTTTATGGTATTTTATTCACTTACTAATTGACAGGTTATATTGTTGTTATAATATCTGTATCTATGATTCACATTGTAGGTCTAAAGGCATTAATAACAGGGAAATTTCGCGAGGAATGAAAATTTATCACGAGTAATTCAATAGACCCCTACTATGAGCACCTAGAAATTGTTCATTTGTTTGATACAATGCACATCAAGAAGAATGTAACAAAGACCTTATGGAGAATCTTAGATGGAAGGAAAGATAAATAAAAATTTGTCAAGATTTGTAATGACATTAAGGATGCCAACCATGCATTTCAAAATGATATTCATTCAAATAGCGATGGAGACGATAAAAATATAAGCACCCTTCCATGGTTATCAACAAAGAAAAAAAGCAAGCATGTTAAAGAGGTTATTGAAAAAATCAAATTTCCAACTAGATTTTCTTCAAACACAAATAATATCCTAACAAAGAAAGGTGAATTAGGTGGGGTAAAAGCTCATGATTGGCATATGTTCATTAAGGTAATTATTTTTGTGTATATATATTTTATACATTGGTGAAACATCTTGTTAATTAGAGTTTTTTTTTGCTACTAATTTGGGAAAAAATAAGGAATGGTCATTATTTTTATTACAGTGTGTTCTACCTTTATCTCTCCCATAAAACTTTGAAAACAATGTCAAAAAAGTTATATATGATCTTGGAAAATACATGAGGTAAATGGAGATTTATGTGCAAAGTGTAATTTGTTCAATAAGTTGTTATGTCACATATTTTTCACTGCATGTGTTTTGCTTGTCATCATGTACTATATTATTCTTTTTTTATTGAAACCTGTGATTTGCTTGCTTCATTTGTAGATGGTTTTCATTTAAAGAAATTGATAAAGAAGATATAAAATATTGGAGAAAACAAATTTCTTGTCTAATGTGTGAAATGCAAAAGTATCTACCTCCGATATTTTTCAATGCACAAGAACACTATCTCATACACCAAGTCGAGGAGATTGAAAAGTATGGTCATGTACACACAAGATCAATGTGGATGGTTGAGTGGCACTTGAAATCACTTAAGGCTTTGGTCAGAAAAAGAGCACGTCCTGAGGGTTCTATGGTAGAGGGATATATGATATATCAAACCATGGCTTATATTCATCAATATAGTGATGAAATAAGACAAAGTATTAATCTATTGGATCACATTTGGGATGTCAACTCCGTGATGGATGATTCTGAAGGGGGGCACCTATTGGGGAAAGGTAGAATGAGAAAAGCGAGATGTAAGTAGATAGTGGAGATCTATAAGGCATTTGACTTATTTGTTTTTATGTATATCGCACTTATTTAATTTTAGTCTTCCTGCATAATCCATTATTATGAAGGTATAACATGGTAACTAATTTATATATATTATATATATATATATATATGAATTGTTTTACTTTAATACAATCAGTCAAAAGTGGGATGGAATACATTTATTCATTGCAAACAATAAATATTGGATGAAGGTATGGATTGAACGATGAAAACAAGCTAATAATGGTAAGTATCATGGTATGGTGCGTCTTCATTGTTCAAAGAAGCTCCACGTAGTGGAGATACCAATCTTACACAGAGGGAAATTGATTTAGCATATGGTTTAAAAGATTATCAGGAAAACATATTCACTCATACTACTTAGTTTTTTTATAATTATATATATGCACATAGCGTGTTTTTTTCTTAATTTTCAAAATTTTCAAGTATAAATATGCATGCGTATCAATTGACAATTCATTTTTTATGTGTTTGATGTATTGCAATTGAAACACCACAACAAAATGTGGTGAAATGGCCACAAATTTTGCATCAAAAGGTTTGATAAAAAAGATGAAAACTTCTGATAGTGGGATAATTGCAATATTTCAAGTTATCAATGTTTCATCTAGAGGGGATAGACATCCAAAACTCTATGAGAATCAATAATATGGGTATATGCATGATATACTTGAGTGTGACATTGAATACTTCAAAATAGTGTTCGATGTCAAATGGTTTAAGCTATGAATCCATGAACATGACCTTGACAGAACTGTTACTGAGCATGTTAACAGATTTACCATTGTTGATACAAGAAATCTTGAGCCATAATCAAAGAAATATGTTATTACAAGCCAATGTGAATAAGTATTTTATGTATATGTTCTAGGTAAAGCAGGTTAGTCATATGTTTTTAGATATGATCCCAAAGGCAGGCCCATAAAGTATAATGTAGCAGAAGAAGATGATGTACAGGAGCAGGGGGTTCATGCAGTGTCAGAAGAAGATGTCAAGTACGTTCAAGGAATATATGCCAATCAAGACAATGTTAAATTGGATGAACTAGAAGATATTGACGTCATGTCGGACAAATAACTTAAAGAAGTTGAACCAAATGTAGAAGAGCATGTTCCAAATGATGATATAGACAATGATGATGATGATTTTGATGTTGATATGGTGAATCCTTTGTACATGAATCCTGAAGTGCATGATAGAGATGATGAGATGGATGAGGAAGAATATTAATGATATAAAAATGTTGAAAAGTACAAGGTTTGTAATTATATGTTTTCAGTTGGTTTATTCTCTTTCATTCACCTTAAATTTTTATTTTCCTAGTTTTTATGTTTGAATGTTATTGTATTTCTTTCAAATATAGTATAGTAGATAGATTGGGTATGGGGAATTGAGAGTGATGTGGGGAGTGGGTAGGGAGGGGACATATGAGCTTCCACCTTCCTGTGGTTGGCCTTGTTAAGTAGAGAATATATTATTCTTGAAACGAAGAGAAGCCCATTTATGTTTATACCATAATTTCCAATTTTCAATTTCATGGTTCGTTAAGAAAATGTACTTGAAAATTTGGGAGATAGGTGTACTAGGCCACGTGGCGGTCGGGAAGACATGCGAAGTAAGGTCATCCCATGACTGCTTGAGCCCGTCTTTTCTCACCTCCAAGATGCAAGAGAAAATATATATTAATAGATAGTATAAATAGATACTATGTTATAATAAAGAGTGCCATGAGGAGGCTTGAAGTTTTCTGGAAAAAAGTGTGGTAGAGGCCCACCCATAGACATCAACACCTATCGGACATTGTATTTTCTTCCAAGATCTTTGAAACATTGAAGATTCACTTGTTGTGGATGCTTCAAGTGGGTCGGCTTTCCTACCTTGGGTATGTATGTGCATCTGTCATTTGAAATCCTTCATTATCAGTTCACAGCACTAATTCTAACTAAGTTCTATGTTAATTGATTTTTATGGGTTGATATGTGTATGTGAAACTGACTATGAAAATAGGATTTTTGAGTTTTTATATAAGTTTTTACTATTACTTATGGTGATTTTCTGGAAGGATTTCCATTTTATAGTGTTAAAGCTACATGCATATTGTTAATAACAATTAAAGGAATATTTAATGTCAAAATATAATAGAGAGAAAATAGTTTAACTTATGTCCACATTTGTGTAATTACGGTTCTCAAAAGCTATATTACTCCATACCTTAAATCATACTTGTTTGCCTTTTAATTTGATTAGTTTATTTCTTAATTATTTATAATTGTTCATATTACATATTTGATACAAAATAAGAAGGAGACAAGTCATAAATAGGTGAAACATTTAATCAATGACCTCACGTGTATCTATTGACGATGATATTTACAATGTTCCTTATATCTTAGTGAAGTAGGGCATGCATAGACCTAGTCAAATTTTATATTTGTATCACATTAGTCAAAAAATAGAGAATAAATACAATGATTGTTCAAGCCTGAACAATCTTTCCACAAGTATAATCTATCTCACTGCTTCACAAGATGCCTCTTGTCAATTCTTAACCAATTATCTTGCTTTCCAAGCTCCTATTTTCTTGTGCTTTTTCTCGAGGAATTATCCCCCTATTAATTAGAGAAATCCCCATCCTGAATTGTACAATCCCTATAGGCTCTTCTTTTACTACATGCACCACTTGTACAACTCGAAAATTATACAACTAATAGTACACTTCCCTTGAACTCCAATCTCAATTGAGTAACTCAAATTTCATGCATGAGTTAATTATGGTTGATTTATCTGTTAACTAGTTGAATATTGAAGCTACACCCCACTACTAGACCTCCTACTAGTTCCTCCAATAGTTGGAACTATTTTAATTGACTTTAACTCAATATAATACAATTAAATTATTACAACTCAAATTAAACTAAACCTAAGCTCCTAAAATTTAGGAACCACTCTACATGACTCAAGTTAGGTCATCAACTCGAATTAACTAATCCAACTAAGTGAAACTAACATAGTTAACTCATTCTTGTTGTCTTGTGTTGTGGAATTACAATTTTCTCCCAATTTAATTCAACAGAAAATTAAATAATGATTTTCTTACTACCATTTTCAACAGGGGAGATGGTTCTTCAAAAGAAGATTCTAGTGATTGATCCCCCCTTAAAGATATGGAATATCATTATCAAATTCATGATATATATTTACATCAGTGAATATATCTAGATGATCAAGCTAATTCTCAATAGTATTGGAAAAATTGGAAGATTAAACAAAAATTACATCTCTGGAAAGAATATTGTCCTTGTTTACCTCATCATATAGATGATATACCTTGGTGGTATTTGAATAACCCAAGAAGATGCACTTTTGAACCCTTGCATCAAGCTTGTATCTTTGCTCTTGAGGAATCAAGGCATATTAGGTGGAACCAAAGACCTTGAGATGCCTCACCAAAGGAATGTGGTCATATGTCCACGTTTCATAAGGATTCTTATACTCTTTCTTTTACTTGCATGACACGGGGTTAATTCTAACCACTACCACTATACCTCTAGGTTCCTATGTACAACCCTTCCACATACATGGGTCAATTGGGGGGGATTTAAACATTGAATCTCATTATTTACATAACACTTCATATCACAATGATCACTAATTGATCTACCCCTCGGGGGCTATAAAAAGTCTTATTCTTAAGAGCACGATATGGACACATATTTTTCACATATATTGCACATAAAACTACATTATCTCAAAACATCAACTTTATATCTTTGGAAAAAATTATGGAACAAACCATATTAAAGATAGCTATGTTCATTCTTTTAGCTACAATATTTGTTGACAATTGTATGGAATGATGGTTTGATGTTGAGTTGCATGTTAATGAAGACACTTTTAAAAATGTTATGAAACCAGCTCACAAAAATATAGAAAAGATAGATAAACACCTTAGAATTCAGCCTCTTTGAGGGGGCAACCTCCTTTACATTACACAGATGAAAATTTCTTGTATGATACAAATGACAAGACCTCCTTTCTATATATAGGAGTCTAAGGGGTCATAATACATAACAATAATAATGTAAGGGCACAATAATAACAGTAGTGGGATTCTATGGGGCACAATAATAACAATATGGGGACTAAATGGGCACAAAAATATAATAAGGGGGTTGTACTAATAACAATAAGGGGTTACACTAGTAGTATAGGGACCTAACATGCCCCTCTACTTCAAAAAGTGGTGTCCTTAACGCTTGAGTAGTTATTGATGCTTTTGTATAAAATTCTTGTCCTCCCATGTGGAATATTCAATGGATAAGTTCTTCCACTTAATGATATACTTTGAAATTGATTGATTTCGTAATTGTCAGGTTCTTGTTTCTATGACTGCTTCAGGTTCCAATATGATTTTTCCTTCCTCGTCAATTTCTGGCAATATTGTTTGAAATGAGATCTTCTGCAACTTTTTAATGAGTGGCCACACTTATTCATCCTTTTTCCATTCATCCCTTGCTTTGTTTATCCAATATGGTTGGATAATAGAAATAGCACAAAACAATGCTTCCACATCCTCATCCTTTCTTGAGAGTGCATCTGCAACAACATTTTTCTTCCCTTTTTTGTAGATGATTTCAAAGTCATAACCCAACATATTTGTGACCCATATTTTTTTTGTTCTTATAAAGATAATCTTTGTTCTAAAAAGTATTTAAGACTGTCATTATCCATTTTTACCTTGAAGTGCCTTCCCATTAGGTAAGGTCGCCATTTCTTAAGCGCATGTAGTATTGCCAACCTTTCCTTCTCATAAATAGCTTGCTTGAGATGTAGCCGTAAAAATACCCTATCACCTACATCAAAACTTCTTTCACTGCGATGTTGATCTGCCTATTGTTTCATTTGATTCTACACCAAAGTGGCGCTATCCTTTAAAATTTGGAGAACTTGTTGTTAATGCTTGATGTGGTCTTTCACTGCTTGAATCTTTTTCTTCTTGATATGTCCTTCTATCTTGAGATTTTGAGGA
Source organism: Pinus taeda (assembly GCA_000404065.3). Taxonomy (NCBI): domain Eukaryota; kingdom Viridiplantae; phylum Streptophyta; class Pinopsida; order Pinales; family Pinaceae; genus Pinus; species Pinus taeda. The sequence continues at coordinate 109,834 of APFE031193924.1, read as the reverse complement.
GTGGTAATTTCTTCCAATGCATTACAAGATATGGTCGGATTCATTTCTTGATGCTCGATGTGATATTTCACTTCTGAACATTTTTCTTCTTGATATGTCCTTCTATCTTGATAGTTTGAAGAGTGGTAATTCCATCCAATGCATTACAAGATATGGTTGGATTCATTTCTTCTTTCTCAATGTGATCTTTCACTTCTTGAACATTTTTCTTCTTGATATTTCCTTCTATCTTGAGAGTTTGAGGAGTGGTAATTCTTGCCAATTCTTTACAAGATATGGCCAGATTCATTTATTCTTTCTTTGGGGTTGGTTCCTGGTGTATATCCTCTTCTTTTGATGTTTCTTGATCTTTTATTCCTCCTCTTCATAATCTATGTAAAATAATTTGTTCTAAGCACACTTATGGCCTTTAGTATATTTGCTATCACAATTGTAACAAAGCTTTTTTTCTCTTTTTTCTTCCAATTGTTGTGGTGTAAACCTTGTAGGTTGTGGAAGGCTAGGAGAAAAAACACTTCCATAATTATAGTCATGAGTGGTGAGATTCCTTGTTTCCATAATTTTTCTTTCAATTTTTCTTACCAACCTGAATTCTTCTCCAATGAATCAGGTTCCCAAAGACGAACCTCATGTTGAATGTTATCCTTTAAAGTCCCTATAAAGACATCAATCCTTTGCTTCTCTCGAATATCATTTACCCTTATATTATATTTTTGAAATTCCTCTATGTGCTCTTCCATTGAGCCCTTTTTTTTTAATTTATCAATTGGCTAAAGAAGGTGTTTCCCTTTGTATCCTCATAATGTGCTATCATTTCCTCCATGAAAATCGACCATGTGACAAGTGGTTTACGATAACAAAGCCCTTCATACCATAAAAATTGATTCGGTTCTAAATATAAAGATGCAATATGTACCTTTTGTAACAATTGCACCTCATGTAGATCAAAATATTGCTCCATCTATAGTATCCAATTTAACAGGTCCTTGCCATCAAACTTCCTCATATCACATTTTCTTGATTTTAGGAGCTCGATCTTGAAACAACTATAACTTTGTAATTTCAAATCTCCAATTTCAGAAATTGCATCCTGTAGTAGCCCTCTGATTCCTCTTTCTAACCCCGCAACTCTGGTCAATATTGGATTCTGCAAGGAAGAGTTATGTCAAATCTCCCACAATGACCTAATTATAGACCGGTTCAATAGAGCGAACTTGTATGAAGTGCCACGTGTCACAATTTCAACCTTAGGACACGAAACCAATATAGAGAAAACTAAAATCCATCTGCTTTCTGTAACTTCTTATGAAATTTCAATATAATTCTCAAAGGGAAAATTATGAGGATTTTCCCAAGGTCACCTATTTGGGATGTAATTCGATAGCCTGCTGCAACCCTAAACGTCTTAGACTGTATCTCCGAAAATATAACAAAAATAGATCTAAAATTTGGGCCCGAGCTTCACCAAGTTTTCACCTCAAATGGGTTTTAATTTCAAAGTCTGAAACTTTGTAGAAAAACAATTATAGAGAAAATTCCATAATGATCTTTTTGAGATGGAATTTTGGATCTTGCAAAAACCCTAACTTCCTCAGATCATATCTCTGAAATTATAGTGATACAAGATCTAAAATTCAGACCTGAGGTTCAGTGAGATGTCTTCTCAAATGGGTGTTTTTTTAGCTTCTGAAATATTGCCGAAAAAAACTTTATAGCTAAAATCCCATGATGACCTGTTTGGAGCAGCAAAACCCTAGAATCCAAAGCTCTGATACCAAATGTTATGAAACCAGCTCACAAAAAGATAGAAAAGATAGATAATCGCCTTATAATTCAGCCTCTTCGAGGGGGAAACCTCCTTTACATTACACAAATGAACAATTCTTGGATGATACAAATGACAATACCTCCTTTCTATACATAGGAGTCTAAGGGGTCATCATATAATCAGAGCCGACATAACAATAATAATGTAAGGGTACAATAATAACAATAGTGGGCTGCTATGGGATAATAACAATATGGGAACTACATGGGCACAACAATATAATAAGGGGGCTATACTAATAACAATAAGGGGTTACACTAGTAGTATAGGGACCTAACAAAAAACCTTTGTATGTATATTCGCTTTCATTGTGAGTATGAAGAGAGCAAATATGTGATTGTTATTCATTTTGAATCTATGCATGAAAATTTATAAAAGTTTCAAAATCTTGAGATTTATCATTCAACAAGTATACCTAACACATCTTGGTGTAACCACCAATAAAGTTCATCATATATTTATTGCCATTAGCAAATGGAAACGGGTATAGGGACATACAAATTAGAATGTATTAGTCCAACTTTTCTACATGCTTTGGAAGTGGAATCATGAAAGAGTTATTTGTTGTGCTCTCCAAGGATACAAGCATCACATTGGTTCAGTTTCCATAGTAGGCAAACTAGAAACACCATTCTTCTTTCATAAATGAAGGTTTTCATAACTAATACATCCAGATCTAGCATGACTTGGGATTTACCTCAAAGGATTATTCGAGAAGAATTCATAAATAGGTTTGGTTCATGGATTTACTTTAATGATGTGGCACAAGGTTATCCACTCCTTGGTGGTGCGAGAAGTATAATCTATTTGTGAAAAAAAATGATTTTTAAAGTTCAAAGAAATCCTAAAAAGGGATTCAAACAAATTGGCCCTAACTAATGTATTTAAAGTTAGCACTCCTCTTAAGTATTAAAAAAGTGTTCAAAAAGCACACATATTTGTTGACTCTCTAGTAGTAATGAAATGGATGGAGGGTTCTTTTTTTTGTGAAAATGTCTTTTACACACCATTTTTGAGGAAGTCAATACTTTGTCTACATTCCCCCCTTCTTTTAGTTTTCCTCAAGTTTTTATCCTTTATAGGATCTATATTCATGTTCCGGATTATCCACAGTTTCTAGTTCATTCTGCCGATGTTTCAAACCCCAAAGGGGGTCCATCATCAGGACAAATCAGATAGATAGACAATGAATGAAAGATTATTGAGAGAAGGAGCCATGCGCCCTGGTATAAATAAACCAAAGAACCCTAATTTATAGGGGCATTGCAGGTTCGCAGCTCTCCTCTCAATTTTTATCCTCAGGATTTCGAGAAGACAGATCTCTTTCCATGTTTACCCTCCATACAGGGAAGTTATGTTGGATTTTAAGCCTCTATGGAAGTTTTTTGTAGCTTCATGTTTCAGATTATTTCACAGGATCTATATTACCTTTGGTTTGTATCTAAATATTAGGGAGAATGCTATACACGATTTTTGTAATGCATGAAGGATAATTTTAATATAATTCTTTATAATATTAAGCTTTGCAATGATTAGATGGATAGAACTTGAAGGAAATATATTTTGAATCTTATGGAAAGCCTAATGCCTACTGTGGAAGAGACGTTTTCTCTCAATGTCTATTCGAAAACTCAAGCTATGCTTCCAAAAATATATGAAATGTAATTATTATATATTCAAATGAAATTACAATTTTTCCCTTAATCAACCATGAGGAGCATGAGATAGAAAAATTCCACCATTCTTCAATAAACATTCCTTAGGGGTTATTTATTGTCTTTTTCAATTAACTCGTCACTATAATCATTTAAATATATGTTGTAAAATAAAACTATATTTATAGTGACATATGTCAATCTAATCTATAACATAATAAATGAGATTATATCAATAAACTTAGAAATGTCCCAAAATTTGTAGACAAGGGGGGATGATATTTGTATGTTGATTTCAAGATAAAAGGCTAAAAAACTTGGGGTTTATGACCTAGCCTAGGCTTTCCATGAAAATGTGCTAGTGCATATGTAAGCTGCCTATAACAATTTTTGTGCAAGGTGGCTTAAATGGAGCATGATTTGGATCACAAAGAGGATCTTATCAGCTCCAATAAAATCCTCCAGTTCGATGAGGAATTAACATCATGCGTACTCAAATATTTGGGATCCTCCAAGGATTTTTGGGGGGCTCAATGGACTCCATATTGATGAATACATCCAAACATGTACTATAGAAAAATGGGGCCTTAATTTCTCACTCGAGGTTCCTCCAAATTTGTATGGTGTACCAGCTTCCCCTTGACAAATCCAGGATGACAATGGTACAACTACCCCCTCTCGCCAAATCCATGGTGCTACAAACTCTAGGTTTGCAAGTAAAGCCCTTAGCGATCTAACTTCCCTCCATACTTGAAATAAATCTTGGTACATGAATCCTTGGTATGATAAGGTGAAAATGGTAGTTAAGGACATTGTTGTGGTGGGCATCCCTAAACTATTGGGAAAAACTACAGTGGGAAATTTCAATGGAAAAATTATTCATTATGAAGATCCTAAACTTTGGTTGGACTCTATGTGTGCTCCAATATTAAATTGTACATCATCATTCCATATCTTGGTTAGGGGTTGGATTTGTTTTATTTTCAAATTTACAAAATATGCATGAGCTATCATGGGGAAATCCTAGAGATGAGGTTTATTTGGTTTGTCCCTAAAGGAATGGGGGGTCTCTTTTGACCCCAAGAGAGAGCCCATTTTGATCATGGTAGTTTGGGTAATTCTACCTAGTTTACCCCTCATTTTCTAGCATGATTTTTTTTTGAGTTTATTAGAAATTAGATTGGGAGGTATGTCAATCTAGAGAAGGATTGGCTCTCCAATCTAGATAGGTTTTGATTCTAGGTTTAGGTCAAAAGTGTGACCAATGTGGGGTTTCTCAATGAGATAAAGTTGGTTTATGAATATTTTGCATAGATTTATAATATTTACTATTGGTGAATTACATTATGGTGTTATAGTCGTTATCAAGTTGGCCATAGTCAAGCTCAATGTCCTAACCCTTCCAAACTCTAGCCTCCCTTCAAAAAACAATGGCATTCCAAGGAATTTTTATCTCTAAAAGAGACTTTGGATAAGGTGGAAAATAAATCATTCCAAACTCCATCTCCCTCGGTTGAGAGCTTGAAGGTAATAGACCACCTTATGGAAGCAATTGTTAAACTCACAAATGTAAACAACAAGAGTAGGATAATCATGAGATGCTTATTATTCACAAAGATATACATATAAATATGATGTCTTATGACACTTGGTTTCATATTCCAAGTGGTATCTTGGACTCCATTGATTGTTCATATTCCACACCCAAAACCCTTAGGATATTGGGTGACCAACATTCCACCTTTAATCTGAAGGGGTATATATGAGTCCAAGAAGAGAGTTGAAATACAAAAAAATGAAAAAAAATGCATGCCGGAAATTGGTTAATTGTGCTCTCTGAAATGATAGTATAAGGTGGGAGAACTCAAGGTCTCAACTAGAAGTGGTTTAAGGATGACCACCAATAACAGAATGCTTAGTACAATTCCTGGAACAGTTCCAAATATGTCTAGAATTTGAACTCTTCCGATAGAGGAAGTGCTCCCTAATGTTATGAAAACAAAGACCATTGACATCTCAACCTGGAATAATTGCAAATCTGGCAATAATTTGAATTCTTATACTCGAAGAAGTGTTCTAAAAAGGGATACCATTGAGGTATCAAACTGTGGTTGCTTAAGGAAGGCCACCAATCAAAGGCATTATAATGTGGAATTTCTATCACTAGCTACAACTTTGAATCTCGGTATGGCCAACTCTAGCTCTAGGCTCAGGTGCTAGCTTAGGTTGTGGCTCAAGCTCGCGTGATGTATCTTTGAATCATGTAGATGACCATCAATCTCCCCTATCAAATAAAAAGTGAGAAGAAGAAGAAATGTCAAATGCAAGACTTTTAAATACTCAAGAACATATTATGTGGTATGATTGAAATATCTTCTTGGTTGTTGAAGCCCATTGCAAAGAAGTGATCCATCCAAAGTGAATCTTCGTTCTTGCAGGAGCCTTATTTCTGAAGCATTTATTTGAATGATGAGTGTGCTTATGACAATTCTCACATGGGTGAAGATCAAAATAGTGTTCTTTCACATGGCCAAGTCTGTCGCAGTGTTGGCATTTTACAATTTGTTGTGGTTGTGGAAGAGGAGAAGGTGAAATTGAATTGTCTTGAAGAAACCTGGCACTTTTAAACTAAATGGGATTGGAATAGTCTAGAATATGAAATGACACGTCCTTGTCATATCCAAGACTAGTTTTATTTATGTTGTTAACAACTTCTTCCCAAGGTCTGGGATGTACAACTTGAACTTTTGAATCTTTATAAAAAACTTCTCTTGAAATGGGCTCAATGATCTAATCAATTTATGGTTGCTGATGGGAGTCAACTTCATACTCAAAAAGAGATTTTTTTTGAATAAAAACAAGTTCAAAATGGTGTATTTTCTTCTATAGCTCATTTTATTGTAGTTGTGATTCAAGCTCCAAAAAATCAATCTTTTCATGTGCATTTTTCAAATAGGTTTGAATGTCTAAAATAAAGGCTTTGTTGATTTTCATTGTATCATGATCAGTGGAGTGTATCATAGTTTTTAGGAACTCTAATAACACAGTAATTATGGCCATTTTCTAGGCCTTTAACCTAGGGTCTAGGGGTGCCCAACATATTCAATCCCCAAAAGCGCTTAGAAAATATTTCAACTTCTATTGTGATTCTTCTTCAAGAAATAGTGTTTGGGGCCAAAAGCCAAGGAGACACTAGCCCCATGGCTTAAAAATTGGTCCTTTTTCTACCTCAACTAAAATGGGCTTTTGAGAGGTTTGATTATTACTTGTAACCCTTTCCTCAAACTTATTTTATTTGAGATGGTTGATTCCAGAATATTAGTGGATTTAGAAGTTAAATATTGTGTCTACTCTTTTAAGGTGACTAACATTTATGGCCCCTATGCAAACATCAATTGTTCTGGACTAGGCTCCTAAATGTCAAATTTCCTACTGGTATGAATCTTGTGTTGGGGCCAATTTAAATTTTACTCTTTCAATTTGGAAAATATTGGGTGTGAACCCAAGGAAATATCCTCGTGAAGGTATTTTCATGCACATGCTTGATTCTACACATCTAGTTGATATGGAACCCCTAAAGCTTGTACCAACCTAGAGGAATGGGAGGAAAGGAGAAGAGGGCCTCTCCAAATTCCTATATATATTTTTTTATATCCAAATCATTGATAGATAATCCAAATAATTTGAATTCTTAAGTGGGATCTAGGGATATATCTTAACACTCTTCATCTTTCTTCAACTTGAGGGTCTTGAGATTAAACCTCCTCCCCCCATGAAATTCAATCATATATGATTACTCTAATAATACTACAAGAATATGGTGACATGAGAATGAAGTCATATTTGTGACAACTCTAAGATGTCATGCATACAATAGTTTAGTGTTAATTTGGCAAAAATGAAGGAGTTGTCAAAGAACTAGGCTACATCTTTCCACCAATGCTCTTAAGTGTCTCTTAGAGAAATAAAAGAAAGCATTTGATCCCTATATTTCAATAATTCATCTAGTGTTTTCTCATAGGATGAATCATCCTATCTGAAGGTCCTCATGCTCAAGAGGAAAGAGATGCTGGTTAAAGAGGAAGTTCCATAGAGGCTCAAGAACTAGGAACTATGGATCTCAAAGGAAAATAACAATATGAAATTCATTCATAATAATGCCAGATATAGAAAAAATGTTTATGGTATTAATTTAATTTTGATTAATTTAATGTTAAAATTTAAATGGGATTTCAATTTGAACTTACTTTTGAATTTGTAATACTTTATTTGGTATTTATTGTTTGGTGGGTGAATGCATTGACCACCCAAGGCACGGTGGGTGCTCTTTATAATGGAGATAGGTGCAAAGGATAAATGGACACTTGGAATGGGCAGATAAGTGGAAAGTAAAAGCGGGAAGGAGGATATGTTTTGGGGAGGAGTTTGGTTTTGGAGTGGAGGAGGTCGAGAGAATAGGATAGTGGATTTTAGGGTTGGGAAATAGGAAGGTTATTAATAAATAAAAAAATTATTTTTGGTATTAATAAATAACACTTTTTAATAATATTAAAATGTAAATATTTTTATTCAGTTATATTAAACATTTATATTATATTTTTTAAATATCATTATAAAATAAAAAATTAAATGTAAATATTTTTATTAAGTTATATAAATATTTATATTATATATTTTTTAAATATCATTAATTAAATAAAGATTAAATTTTATGTAGCTATTAAAGTTTTCATGTATGTTACTTGCATTTTAAATTTTATTATGATATGTAAAAAAAAAATTACACACATATTTGTCTTTATTTTTAAAATAAGTCTTCTGCAATTTAATATAATTATGAGTAAGTAATTAGGTATAGATAATTTAATATTAATTATGAGTAAGTAATTAGGTATAGATATTTTATTATGATATATGTACAAAATAAATTAATATATTATATTGATAAATATGTCTATTTTTAAAAATAGGTCTTTTATAATTTTTAATTTAATTTTTAATAATTATTAGGTGGGTGATGTAGATTTAACCTCTATGAAATATGCTACAATATTCAAAGATTGAGATTTATCTTCAAGTTAATTATGTTTTTTAATTAATTTCTCTCAAATTAATATTTTGGAGAAAATGCCATATCAACAATCATAATAGACTTGTGGTATTGATAAACCATGGTATTAACGCATGATATTGTAATAAGAATTATTTAAAAATAAAAAATTTCATAGATGTTTTTTAAAATACATATATGTTTAATTTATCTATTTATTTTTAATTTTTTTAACATAAACATTATAAAATGAATCATAAAATAAGTATTTTGATGTTCATCCTGTATTAATTTTTCTTCTACCACTTGTATTAACTCTTAACTCTTCTTCTGCCATTCAATTTGGGTTCAGGGTGTTTTGGCTTCTTGCCTGGTTTCTTCTGCGGTTCAATTTCTTTAGAGGTGTTTTTGGCTTGTTGCTTGGTGTTGGTATTTTACCGGCAAAGATATCAGCACGTTTTTGCTTCTTCACTTCAATTTTCTTTTGGATATTTTTGGCTTCTTGTCCATTAGCATTGGCAAGAGTTTGTTCCAGTTTTTTAATTTCGGCATCTAGGGCTTGGACCTGTAATCCATAAATTAAAAAAACATAAAAACAAATTAAATTGGGTAAATAATATAAATAATTTTGGAAAGACATTTGTGAACGCTTTTCGAACCAACTAGTGTAGTTCATTATCAACTCGAAATTTTTATTTAAAATAAATCCATGCTGATTACAACCATAATTAAAATAAACTAAACTGCCCAAAAAATAATTAATAACTATCCCAAATAATTGAAAAAATAAATGAAAAATTACCTGCCGAAATGGCCATTTTAGCACCTTAGAATCACGGCAAATTTTCTTCATTTTTGTGTTGCCAACTGACAGTTTGCGACACGCTTCTTTTATCGGAATATTGAAATGCTTAGCAACGTCGGGCAATTTAATCTGGGCTAGTCTTTCACTCTATATATATGTGTATATATTCACAAATCAACTAATTAAGTTAAACCTGGTCATACATGAATGAGTACAACAGAACAACAATTTATCCGTGTTGTCTCTGCATAGGGCAGATAGCCTTTGATGGAATTCAGCCAAATAAAATCTATGGATTCAGAATTTTTTGAGTTTTTGGTTGATTCTCAGATTTCTAAAACTTAAGGGTGAAATATACGCTGATTCTCAGATTTCTAAAACTTAAGAGTGAAATATAGAATTACGTACAAATTACCAGTGGAGTTGTGGTTTTTTAAAATAAAGTTTAATGTAAAATTTTGTTCAGTTTATATGGATTGTAGATTTGGATGATATTTAATAAGTGCCTATCAAAATTTATATCAATTTATTGAAGTTTATATTGATTGTAGATTTTGGTATTTAATGAGTGCCTACCAAAATTGAATTTATGTAGGTTATAGATTTTAACAGAGTTGTAGATTTAACAGGTTTATTGGAAGAAAGGTATGAAAATTGGTAAAAGTAAATCTTTTATAAATAGGTAAAGATATTTAATTTCGGAATTTAATATCAATTTTGGTAAAATTATATTAATCGTAGATTTCGATATCTAATGGGAGTGGGAGTAAAATAAAATTGAGCTGATGTCATTTATAAATTTGAGTATCTTTGTTTCATTTTATTGGATGAATGTTATGGATGGTGGATGCAGAATTTTTATGAATAAAGGAAAATATCTCATTTTTTGGAATTCTAGGTATTTTTAGTGAGACTTTTTAGAATGGTTTTTCTAGTCTAATTTCTCTAAAATCTGTAGGGAGTTTATTGAAATCACAAATTTGATGGGTAACCCCTATACAATCTAATTGCCATAAAAGTTTTTCAAAGCGCTAAATCTATACATATAAACAAAATACCAGTTTAAATAACATAAATCAAGATTGCACCTCAAAATTTTCAACCTAATTCCAACATTAAAAAGTCTAAAAAAACACTAAAAACAACTCCTTTGAAATTAGTTTCAATCCTTTTTTGACTTATCAGCACAAATTGGTTTATCTTGTATATCTAAATAAAACTATGCCCTAAATTATGGTTTTTGGTTTATCTTGTATATCTAAATAAAACTATGCCCTAAATTATGGTTTTTTTACTGATTCCACCATGTCCATAGAATTTTGGTGTCTCCAATAAAAATAACATGAATTTTGAATTTTTGTTGGCTTGATAGACAATGCATGTTAATTGAGGTTGACAGTAAAAATAGAAAGATGAAGAAATCGGAGAGTAAATAATACTATATATTTCATTACATATGCTTTGTAAAAAAACCATTAAAAGAAATAAAAAAATACACTGCAATACCTTTGCTGCATTAGAGCCCTTGTAGCGTTTAGGAGGTGGAGTATCAGCGGCATCCCCTTGGTTGAGTGGGGGATTTCCGAATGCTCGGCTATTATTCACATCTGTGATGAATTGACACAATGGATACATGTTTGTTAATAGAGTGATATATACATAAATTTAAAGTTTACAGGTATTTTTATTTTGATTACAGATTCAGTGTATCTAATAAATAGATAAAAGTTAACTGTTAAATTGAATTTGCTCATATTATATCAAATGAATGCAGAATCTGAAATTCTTAAAACAAAAAAAACATAACCTAAGATATCATTTAATTTGGAAAATAATTTTTTGATAAAAAATAAATTTAAAACCCTAACATGGAATAATACTTTTCCATAGTTTAATATTATAAATTTTTCTAAGATTTCTCCCTGTAAAAATATCTGAGATAAACATAAAACATCTTTAAATCTATGTTGATGACAAAAATCTAAAAATCAAATATGAAAGAAGGATTTTCCATTGTGATTAATTACCCGTTTGCTGAGGAAAGCTGGAGGGAACAGGTCCAGGAAACCATGGATCAGATATCATGCTCATTCCCGTTCCTGCTGCTGTACTAACCAAGACACAGTCATGGCGAATCCCAAAGCCTTCCTTGGCACGCAGAAGGCTGTACTGCATCAGGAAATGCCTCATGTAATCTGGATCTCCACGAGGAAGTCTGCAAAGAAAATCACATGTGAAATATTTTAGAAAGTGACCATTCATTATGAGAGGAATGTGATAATCTTGTTAAAGAACCAATCCTTACTGAGTCATCTGTGGAAATGAATTGTATTGCTGTCCAGGGTTTTCCATATTGCAAAATCTCACTGTCAAGACTGCATGAAAGTCCCCTCCATAGCTGTGAACCTCCAGTTTTGTGTCTTGGACACCTTTACAATGCACAACTAGCTAAGTTATCTTAAAAGAATTCAAAAACTATTCCTATTCCTCTCACTTTTGGCAATACAAGTCCAACTGATAATACTGGAAGACTCAAATAAGATTGCAAGGAATTAATGAACGTCCATGTCACATATCTATCAGAAATCATGTTAAGTAGTGAACATAAAAACGCCCTAGAGAGAGGAGATTAATCTTCCAGCAAAAATATTGAATGATTACTCATATTCAATTGAGAATAGAGATGAAATAATAAATTAATATAAAAAATTAAGCAATTAAAATGACTTGTTCACAATTGAATAAAGATATAAAGATGAAATAATCAATTGAATATAAAAATCAGAGTAATTGAAATAATATATTTAAAAAAAATAAAACACACTAAAAATGATTACTCTATTAAAAAATTGATTTAATAAAAAAAACACATAAATGTTGATTTTATTAAGTAGGGAAGATATAGAATGAGATCTTTATCATGTAATATGGGATGTGTCAATGTTACATGTGTTATGGGTAAGATGTTATGGGTAAGATTGGTTGGAAAACTTAAAGATTTAAATTATATGTTTTTTCAAAGATATTATGAAATTAAAAAAAAAAAAAAAAATTGTAATAAAAATATTTTAAATGTATTAAAAAGATTATTTATAGTTTGTAATATTTTTGAGAGATTTATTTATGGTATAATATTTATGTTATACATAAAATTGGTTATAATAATAATAATATCTAAAAAAGGTCACAGCCAAGCCAGATATCAAATTAGTGTATGAGATCCTCTTGTTTGTGGGACAAGGGATCCACCTCAGCGCAGCTGTTTGACTGCTAAGTTTATGAAGGCATACATACTCTACCCCCTCTGGTTATACAAGTTCATAAAATTGGTTTATATCAATTTTTTTTGTTAAATTATTATCTATTAATGAATTAATAGTGTGATTAACATTTAGATCTAGAATGGCCATTAATTCAAATATTGAAATGAATACAAATATAACAGAGAATCTAGAACGGTAATTGATACAAACGTTGAGATCAATATAAATATGGCACATGGATTAAGGTTTTTTCCACTGATATTATTTTTTCATATTTTAGAGTCTTTATTGAATTGACCATGTAAAATTTACAAAACTCTATTAAATTGATCATATAATTTTTGTTAAATTTATAAAACTAAGTTTATCTTATTAAAAAGATAAAATTATTTTAAATAAATATAGCCCTAACATATTACCATGACATTTCAACCTAGTGAAACATGGATATGGTAAGAAAAAAAAAAACAACAACAACAACCAAAGTTCACGGAATTGAGAGAAAAAATAACTATGAAAAAAACCTAAAATTTGATTGGCCAAAAAAAACTGGAAACAGTAAAAACCTAAATATAATAGTGACTTTATTACAATGAAAGTCAGGATTAATGTTGTCAAATGATCAGAAAAATTGAGAATTAAACATATAATGATGACCTTATTGCCCAGAAGTATGATGTTCGAGATTAAAAGAATATTAGATATAATTAAATAAAAGAAAAAACTGAGAATTAAAAATAACCAATAATGATGACCTTATTCCTAAAATGATCATGTTAGAGATTAAAAAGATCTTATTGTAATAGTTTGAGTTTTGAGCTTATATAAAAGCAGTTGTTTATAATGGTATTTTTTGAAAGCTTTTTTGGTGGGTTTTTCGGGTCAAAATCCGGCAGCAATTTATTGGAATTGCAAGTTTGAACGCTAGTTTCTGCACAATCAAAGCGTCCCAAGGGTTTTTCAGGATGCTAAATCCAAATATACAGTTAAAAAATCAGTATAACTGCAACAAATCAAGATTTAACCTCAATTTCTTCAGCAGGATGCCGTCACCAGAATCTCCAAAAAATCACATTATAAACAACTCCTATATAAAATATAGATTCACAGATTTCAACATCAAATAGATATGAAGCAGAGTCAGTTGAATTTGCTGCATACCCATTGGATGCATGAAATTTGAAGCCTAGAGGATTTCTCTGACAGCATTAGGAAGTCCATTTTTTCCTAATATAGATGTTTACCAAGCATTCGTAGATTCAGAGTCAATACCGTTGATGCGTAGATTCAGAACCATTACTGAATTCAGATGGGTTTTTTGGAAAGAGAAGTACCATTTGAATGGATAGTACGCCGCAAAAGTTGGCAAGAACGGCACTGTGGATTAGGCTGCAGTATCACCCAATCCATCATATTTTTGGCAAACAACTGCAAACTGAGTTGAGAAGAGGCCAAGAAATCCTGCTGAAGACCAGCCGCCATTGTTTGCCCTTCCAGACCTTGTGGGAAACTACCAGTTTGAGGGTAAGGTTGATTTTCAGGATTGCCATTGAAATTGAGCTCTGGTTCAATGATGATTTTGTCCCAATCTACTTTACTGTCCTCAGCTGTTGTCCCTGCATCAGATTGCAATGTATTGAGCTCTGTATTAATCTCCTGGTCGTTAGAAATGTTATTGGATTCTGGGAGATCTGAGCCGAGAATGGGGTTAATTGCGACTTCCAGTTCTGGTATTTGAAAAGAGGATTCCTCTGAAGTATCGTCCAGATTGTTCAGGAGTTCAGTTATAGAAAATTCAGATTCATCCGGGCGGGTGCTCTGAACATCGTGCAGATCATTTGGGGCACTAATTCCACTCATTTGTAGAGAAAAAAAAAAAGAAATACCAGATGGAATCTAAGGAACTAAGTTTTCAATATCTGTGAAGGATTGTGCTCCTTCTCTCCTATGTATTACAAGTAAATTTTTTTTCTTTCTGCCAATGGACAAACCCACGCAGCAGAGCTAGAATTCAGGGAGAGCGTATGAATCTGAATAGGATTGATCCAGAGTTTATATATGGAGGCTTTCCAAAGTGTGACTTATTCTTGAAGAGGCGCATTCATAAAAGGTGTAACTCCCTCCCCGGGTCGCGCCTCCTCTCGAATTGTTTATACAGATTAATTTGTATTTTGATTTGGACCAGTTTAATTATGGGAAGGTTTTAACATTTTCATGGAATTATAAATGTATTTTTGAGGGTAAATTGATATAGTGTTTTGAAATTTTTTATTATATTATTATTATTATTATTATTATTTTGTTTTTTTAGTGAAGAAATAGATTTTTACGGATTATATTATTCTTGAAATTGAAGCTTTCAAGAAATTTTTTTTAAAATTGATTTTAAAAACTGCTCCAATAAAATGCAAGTTAAATTAGTGTTTTTAATTATTATTATTTTTTAAATTGGTTTATCTATAATTTTTAAAATTTAAATTAGTGTTTTTTTAATTATTATTATTTTTTAAATTGGTCTATTTATAATTTTTAAATTTATTCTTATAGCGATATTCATTCTGAATAAGGCTCTCATAATTTTAATTTAATTATCCATAATTATTAAGTGGAGGGTAGGGATTTAATTTCCGTGGAATATTCTGAAATATTTATGGTAAAAGCTCTATAAGTTAAACTAGTGTTTTTAATCATTTTCTCTTTTCGGAATTGGTCTATCCATAATTTATATATTTACCTTGCATGTCTATTTTGGAATAGGGCTCCCATAATTTTAATTTAATTATCAATGATTATTAAGTGGATGGTAGGGATTTAATCTCCATGGAATATTTTAAAATATTCATATTGGTATTAACAAATCAAAAGTTGAGATTCATCTCCAAAATAGTTATTCATTTTTTGCCTTTTCAATTAAAAAAAGTGTAAGAAGTATAATCAAATTTTGATAGGCATGATGGCTCTGTCTTTGTGCAAGGACTTGAACCTGCACCCTGTGAGCGGGTTTGGTTAACTTCCATTAGTGAGCTGAAGCTTATTGTCGTTTCCGGTCTGGGCAATCAACTCTAGCGCTTTTTCTGGGGTTGTTGACAGGTAATTTTTTGGAGTGGGGTTTGTCTGTTGGTTTTTGAGGAGGCTTCATATGGATGCAAGACAAGATCTGCATGCTGAGATGGACGAAGATTTCATTGATTATTCTGTCGACCTGTATGAATCGATACCGATCTGAACATAATCGCCACCTCAACCTCCAATGATGGATCCACCGGCAGCAGAAGGGTTACCAGTCTCTCAGGTGGTGAGGTTAGGGTTTCATCGGAGGTGGTTTTTGAAAACCCTAGTCCTTAGGACTTTGTTAGTACTTTTGTTGCCGGTTAGCACACGCTTGGGCTTCTGAGATTTGAGGTTCTTATGGATCCTTTTTCTCAGTCGCATGTCGATCTTTCGATTCCTTTGCCATCTTCACTATAATTCCTAGCAACATGCTTTAACGCTTGCTCATCTCTGGCACTCACTGATGGAGTTACCCATCAGGGTGGGATCTTGGAAGAGACAACTTATAATTCTTATCTGGGTCCCTCTAGGGTTCCTTCTCTTATAGCTGGAGGGCAGATCCATCCTACAGATGTCGTGAACATATTTTAGGAGCTTCAGATCTCCGCACATGCTTAGACATCAGGTTTCTTTGATGGTCCCCTGGTTAATTCCCTGAATTGCCTGCAAACAGAAGCTAGGGTTAATTCCCTTTTGGATTCATAGTCACAAGACCTTGTTGTTCTAGAGGGAGGGCCTCAAAAGAAACGAGAAAAGAAAACAAAAAGCACCAAAGTTAGAGAAAGAGGAATATTGTTGGTGTTAGGGGAGGGAATCATGTTGGACGAAGTCATGGACACTGCAGGTAGTATATTAGTTGGAAGGGTTCGCAGCAAAGAGTACTTAGCATCATGTATGAAGAAGTGGGTTGTTGAAATTTGGGGGAAAATTATCGATTGATTACCATCGGCGGTAACCATGACCAAAGGATGGTTTTCCCTTCATTTCCATAGACCTGAGCATGTTTCCTAAGTCTTGTCAAAATATTGGCACATTGAAATGATGCAGGTTTTGCTAAAACAATGAACCCCATTATTTGATCCGGAGATAGAATAATTGGGAGCAGGTCCAATTTGGGTCAGAATGCCTGGATTACAACTTCAATTTTGGATTGAAGATGTTTTTAGGTGTGTTGGTAACGACCTGGGGGTGTTCTTAGTCTATGAAAAATCCTTCTTAGAGTCTAACAAGATGGCATATGCTCACATTTTGTTTCATCCGGACACACGAGATGGTTTGTTCAAAAGCCTAAGGCTGCAATGGCGGGGTAACATCAAATTGCAAAAATTGGACTACGAAGGAGTCCCTTCCCAGTGCCACAGCTGTCATGAAGTTGGCCATACCTATAAGGACTGTCCCCTACTAGCTAAAGAAAAATCGGGTGGAGATTCAACAGTTGGGGAAGATGGTCAGGACACAGCTTCTAATATGTTGAATCAAACGTCTTAAAATCCCTCGACTCATAAAAAAAAGGACAAGAATGAGGCAAAATGAAGTACGCTTCCTCCTCTTGCCCTTTGTCTCCAATCATCACTAGAGCTCAAGCATCTGTGGCAACATCCACTTAGCGTACTGATTTCTCCCTTCCTCCCCTTGATCCATATAGTATGCATGCTTCGGATGTATCTTGTCTATCGCATCCCTTTGGGTTCATCACTTATGGTTTTGTTTTTACTTCTATTACTTGTGCTTTGGCCTTTGTCCCTGCCTACTGCTCGACCACCTCCCCCACAATCCCTTGTGCCTCCCTGGCCCCTGATAATGATAGAGGGGATGCCTCATCCAAATCCAACTCCAACCATTGATACTTTTTGGGGTCCTTAGCCAAACAATTTGTTCCCATGTGTTGCAAAATTGGACAGACGTCCCCTGCTAAATTGAATAAACATGTCTGTGGAAGGTAGTCCTTCATTTCTAACTCCACTCATAAGTAAAGCATGGAAGTAGCAGAAGGTAGGCATTTATCACTTGAAAGGGTTCTTATAGCAAGAGGCAACCCAGATCTGGTGTCCCGATGAAGTGTATCTCATTTAACTGTAGGATTTTGGCTAGCCCTGCCAAGAAACTAGCCTTTAGGAGGATTTTAGACTTAGAAAAGGTTGATCTGGTTTTCTTACAAGAAACGCTCGAGAGTAGCTCACATATGTGCTCACTTCTGGAATCCCTCAGACCTGGTTGGACCTTCCATGTATTAGATGTACAAGACAAATCAGGTATCATAGTTGTAGTTGTCGATGGAAGGACGATGAAGTTGTTAAATGTCTTGGGGAGGGGTGTAGTATTAATGAAAGATATATTCTCAGAAGATTTAGGGACGGAACTTCGTATTATGAATTCATATGGCCACTATCACAAGCGAGCGTAATTCTGGGAGGATATCGTTATAGCACCATTTACCACCCTTGGTATATTTGATGCTCTATGATATGGCCTAGTGCAACCCTTCCCTACCAAACTTGGTCCATTTTCTAAAAACAATGTTTTAAATCCCATACGCGATTATGCTCTATCTAAAGCGCATGTACACGTGATTCATCCTATACCCGACCCGCATATACGTGTTAAAACGTTAAAAATATATAATCTCCCTTAATTCGGGCGGGGTTTATGGGTTTGACCGGATACCCACCTATTATAGCTCGTGGCCCAACTGTTTCCCAACTTAAAAAAACTAATTCAAAAAAAAAAAAAAAAAAAAGGAGAAGTGTAAATACATCTCCATGGGAAGGCCTAAGGGAGGAGGAAGATTTAGATATTGATATTATAGTCGATTACATCTGTGATCAAGTTTGAAGATATCCATGTGCCTTTTGCATTCCTAGTCATAGGAAACCCATGTTTCCTTCTTGATATGTTTGTCATCCCTTTATGACATCCTTCTGTATACTTATGGAGGAGGATTGTTAAGGCCTGGGAAGGACGTATCTGGAGGATGGTTTCGCTTGGAGTCGGCGGGCGACTAAAGTTGTAGTTCTTCCATATTTTCTTTAGCTTACATTAATAAAGAGGCGTTGTCTTGTTCCTGATGATTATGGTTTTTATGCATTAATTTATGTCACAATTTGCTTCTAAAATATCATGTTAATGCTTATTTTCTTACATGCTTATATTATCTAACCTTGATATCATGAACCTTGCCTTGAATGAATTGCAGGTCTTAAAGTGCGAGGAAGAAGCAGAGGGTTTGAACCCTATGGGAACGACCTCAAACGTAGGACCTATGTGTAAGACCCTTTGTACCAAGTTTAAATGTTTAATTATTAGGGTTGCTTGTTTGTGTGTCTCTTTATGATGTATGCCCTCCGCTTTGTTGGGGTTCCCAACCCAAAAACCTAGGGTGATTCTACCTGAAACAGATATCATGAGATCCTCCTTTTTGCAAGTGGACAATATCATTTTGGGAGGTGATCTAAATTTATCTATTGGACACGTAGAGTCATGGGAAAATCATGCCCAAATCGATTCCCTCTCGGACTACTCTGTTCAATTGCTAGAGGAAAATAACTTGATAGGTATTCATGCGTCACATTTAAAACCAACTTGGAGAAATCAAAGAACGGGGGATGTAATGCTTACTAGATGGCTTGATAGATTTCTCAACAAGGAGGCCCTTATGGAAAAAATTGTGAAGGTTAGGAAATGGGTTGCCTCGAGAGGGATTTCAGATCACTCGCCTATATGCCTTGAGATATCTAGTGAATCCCCTAAACCAAAAGCCCCTTTTAAATTCAATTTACCATGGCTTCGAGATGAGGAGTATCATCGCATTGTCAAAGATACATGGCAGGAGAATTCTATGTTCGAATGATAGTCTGTGGCTGTGTTTTCTGGTGGGAAGCTTAAACTTCTCAAAAAGAAGATGGTTAACTGGGCAAAGGAAAAGAAAAAGAAGGATGAAGAAGCTCTCAGACTCATAGAAGAAGCTCTTGCCAAATTAGAAGATTCAGTTGGAGGAGGTTATGTATCCATGGAAGCAAAAGAGAAAGTCATCAAACTAGAAGTTGATCGCCTCAAAATCTTAAAACATAGGGAATAAAATTAGAGACTCAAGAGAAGAGCCATCTGGATCCAAGCTAGAGATGAGAATACGAAATTTTTTCAGCAATTTTCCAAAGGGCGGAAAGTTAGAAATACTATTTCATCATTGGAAGATGGTGAGGGTTCATTTGTGAAATCCTTCAACAGTCTTTCCAATCTAGGTATATCACATTTTAAGTAATTATTCAAAGCTCCACAGGAGGCATCGCTTGCTGAAATCATTAAAATTGTTGGTCTATTCCCCAGATTTAGTGGATGAGGAGTTAATAGAAGGACTCAATGCACCTATGTCTATGGGAAACTAGAATATGCTCTCAAATGGTTCAAGAAAGACAAGAGCCCAAACCCGGATGGCTCGCCTATGGAATTCTACCTAGAATTCCTTGAACTGCTTGGGCACAATCTCCTTGGGGTTATTGAGGAATGGCCAAAGAATGGTAGGATGTACGATGCTTTCAGTGCCACCTTTATTGCCTTGATTCCAAAATCTAATAACCCTAGCTATTTTAATGACTTTCGGCCCATTTATCTTTGTAAATGCATCTATAAGATCATTGCTAAAATCATTGTGAATCACATTAAGCCTATCTTATCCCAGCATATTTCATAACTGTCAGATCTATGAATCCATTGGGATTGCACTGGAAGGTCTTCATTCACTAAAAATCAATAAGTTGAAGGGCATGATCTTTAAAATTGACCTCTCTAAGGCTTTTGACATAACCAATTGGTTATATCTCGGGATGCTACTGACCCACCTGGGGTTTCCCCATGACTTCATATTATGGATCATGTGTTGTCTATCATCTGTATCTTACAGTATCCTTATTAATGGATCAGTCTCAAACTTATTTCATGTTGAGAGTGGTTTAAGGCAAGGTTGCCCACTATCACCCCTTCTCTATCTTCTGGTCATGGAAGGTCTAAGCAAATTAATCATCGAGGAGAAGATTCATGTGAGATTAAAAGGAATCAAAATTGCAGATAATGTTATTTTATCTCATTTTCTTTTTGTGGATAATGTACTTATATTTCTGAATGGGTCGGAAAGTGACTCCACTTCTTTTAATTTAATTCTCAATCTCTTTAGCAAGAATATAGGAATGGTGAACAATCAATAGAAGTCCTCCCTGGCGGCATTAGGATGTTCCCAATATGAAATTGACTATCATATTCAGAGATTTCCATACAGAATTTTGGCATTTGATGAAGGCCATAAATATCTTGGTTTTTGACTCAAGCCCAATACATATAAAATTGCAGATTGGACATGGTTGGTGGCTAAGATTGAAAGAAGAATTAACATATGGCATAATCATTGGATTTCTCATGTTGGGTGACTTGTTCTTATTAAATCTATTTTGGAAGCTACTCATGTGTATTGGATGTCGCCGGCATGGATCCCTAAAGGTATATTATCCAATATTAATCAATTATGTTGTAGATTCCTTTGGCGTGGAAGTAGGGAAGGTAAAACTTTTGCATGGGTAAGGTGGGAACATATTGATCTACCCAAGAAATGGGGTGGATGGGGAATGAAGAATCTCAAATGGTTCTCAAGAGCCCTGGCAGCAAAATTGGGCTAGAAGATCCTTACCTCTTCCAGTCTATGCACCGAGGTGGTTATTAGGAAATATATCAGTCCGCAGAACATATTAGATTGGATCAGGCAGCCCAATTGGAAAATAAAAGTTATTTCAACCATCTAGTGATCTATATTGAACTCTATTACATATATTCGATCAGACCTTTCCTGGAAAGTTGGGTCGGGAGTCAAGGTTCGCATCGGCTTGGATGCATGGTCAAGGAGTCGGAACGCACACATTCTCTCACATGATCTCATCCGATTCCTGGAGTCATCTGATATTAGGACCCTAAATCAAGTTGCAGATCCTAACAACTTGACTATCTTTGCACAATCTTGGAAATATGCACAAGACCTTCGGATTTCGGCTCCATGGCATAAGGAGTGGTCTGACTTCACCAATGCATTATCTTAAGCTCACATAAGGATACAAGATTGGGATGATGAGCTTTCTTGGGTCATTTCCAAAGCAGACACCTACTCTCCTAAAGACAGTTATCCTTACATTTTTGTTGATCATGAGCCCCAAAACAATGTTTGGTGGTGGCGCTTACTCTAGAAATTAAAAGCCCTGTCAAAGGCACATCTTCTCATGTGGTGTTTACTTCATAACAAAGCCCCTGCAAGACACAATTTGTGGTGGCAATCCTTTCAAGGACCCATATGGTGTGTCCTCTGTAAGAATGAGGTAGAATCCATTAATCATTTATTTCTCCAATGCCCCTCAGCGATTGATCTATGGCATCAGGTATATCAATCGTTGGATATCAATTTGAGGTGGTTGGGAGAATCGATCCAGGTTGCTTGGGAAGCCTAATGGAATCACGCACACCTAACTAAAATCCACAATCACCCCCTATTAGTTTGCTGGTGTATTTGGATACGAAAGAACAAATATATTTTTCAAGATTCATCTCCTAATTGGACCTTATCCATCCCTCACATCATTTCTCTCTACAATTTGTTGTCAGATGACAATCCTCGGCATCAACAAAGGACTATTGTGGCTAAGACCATAGATAAATATATTCCATGGGCTTACTTCGATGGTTCAGCACTACTGAAGGGTTGCGGTGGTGGCATTGTCTTATATTTAAATGATGATCATTATTATAAAATGGAGATTGGATTAGTGAGAGGCACAAACAATTTTTTTGAACTTAACAACCTTCCATATCTTCTGATTTATGCCCTTGAGAAAGGTATTAGTCACCTACGGATCTTTGGTGATTCAAAGATTGTTATAAACTAGTTCAATATGTAAGCTGAATGCCATGTGCACACACTTAGGAATCTATTGGATGATGTTTTGTAATTAAAATCTCATTTGATTATATCTCTATTTGAAATATTTATAGGGAAAGGAATAAGATTTCCAACAACCTTTCCAAGGAGGCAATGCAGCAACCTCGTGATTATTGGATGATACAGGAACACAATGGACATGAATTTTATTAGTATTTTCATAGGCCATTTATAGAGCAGCCTCCATAGGGGGCAACAATGCCCTGACTTTTCCATATTGTCTCTAGACCTTTACAGTGATCTTATGTTTCTTTTTTGTATTGATCATAGATCTATATTATATATTTTTTTTATCCATATTGTAAGCATATTAGCTAAAGTTTTGTACGGTCCTTCTCAGACTTTTTCAGTATGTGGCAAGGCCAACAGTTTTCGGCATATGTATGTGGCAGGGCCACCATTTTTTGGCATATGCTCTGACATCAGCATCTACAATATGTAATTTTCAACATTTCACATAATGCAACTTACGATTTTTCCTTGGGAAAAAAAAATAATAATAAAGTTATAATTTAGTTAATT
>APFE031193924.1:41058-84744 GCA_000404065.3 Pinus taeda | reverse complement strand
TTTATTATAAAATAAAATTACAAATTCATAGAGCTTCTTGCATTTAAGAAAGTGATTTGTTGTGTGATAAGTTAACTTGTATATTTAAGAAAGTGATTTGTTGTTTGATAAGTTAATTTGCATGCTGAATTAACTTGCATGTGTTGTTAGATATTTATGATGATTGTTTTCACTATACTCATTATGATAAATTTTTCTACCCGACATTTATATTTTAAAATAAATGATTCCCTCCTCGTTAATATATATATTACAGAAAAATATTTCTTTTAAAAAATTATATAAATTAATACTTTTTATTATTTTTTAATTCAAAATTTACTCAATAAATAAAATTATCTTTCAAAAAGAAGATATTTATTATATTTATGCGGCATATATCAAAAATATAAAACAATCATCCAATGGTAATAATTATTACCCACAGTCAAGTTTTTCAAAGCCCTGAGTGAAAGAAAGTGATGAGGTAGGGCGCGGTGTTGTGTTTATTAAAAAAAAACAATTTTTTTTGAAATTATTTTTTTAATTTTTTTTTTATTATTAAAAAATATTCCATGATTAGTATATATTTAAAAAAATTATATAATAATAAAGGTTAAGATTATTCGCTGAGAGGATGGAGGAACGAGCTAGGGTTTGAAGCAAGGAAGAAGGCGGGCATAGGCGTAGGAAGGCCCTGTAGGTGGAAGCCATAGGGCATGGACAGTGACAGGGAGGCGTATGAAAGGAAGACGGATTGCTGCAACTCGAAAAAGGATGTTAGAACCGGGTTCGATGCAGGAGACAAGTGGATGCGAACAGCAGATGAAATCAGCGCCGAAACAATAAACCAAACCCATGTGCGGTTTAAGAAAATGGAGGTGGGAAGCAAAACAGGGTTAAGCAGTACGCTTAGTAGTGCTGCCGCTCTCAGCCCGTAGCACGAAAACGAGAGAAGCTTAGACAAGGGCAATTTTCATGCTCAGCAGTTACCAATGTGTAGCCAACGTTACCAAGGCGCAACCAGCAAGAGGATGGTTAACCCGAACGACGCCATTGATCTGGACCCTGAACCTGGCGACATCTTGTCGGTTTTGGGTCTAGAGGTCACAAACCAAAACATTGAACAATATATATGTCCAACTGGACGACATGGAAAGGAAACACAAGGTTCGAAGGAGGCCTGGAAACAGAAGGAAACCCTAGGGCTGTTGAAGGAAAGCCTAGGTCTGTCATTTCTGAACAGCCAAAAAGAATTCCCCTTCATTCAAGAGACACAGGCTCAGAATGAATTTGAAGCAATGACATCTAAAAAACCACAAGTAAGTCTTGAAAACCCCCATCCCCTTAGCCTCTTCTATTCCGGAGGCTTAGAAGATGTAGTGATTAGCTATGGTCTTAGAAGCAACGAGAAATATAACCCAGGCTTTAAGCTGGGAGTGGAGTAAGGTAAAGCCAAAGAGTCGCGTTGGAGTCTAGATCAGACGGTAAAATTCCAAAACCCCCTCAGCCGCAGTCAGGTAAAGCAGCAAAATCAGGTCTCAAGGTCTGGGTTTGTAGGGATTCTGAAATTATCAGAGGGTTTTGAGGAAGATGGGAAGACTGTGGAGGGGGTGCTGAAGTAGTGGAAGGAAGCAGATCTGGTAGAGACAAAGGGAAGGGGCGAAGGCAGACAAGCAAAAGGCAGACTAGAAGGAGGGAGCGGGTTTACTCAGGAAGAAAGGAGTGCAAGAACACTCCAAGTAGCATCAGCAAATGTGGAAGCGACCACTCAGTGTAGGGAGGAAGGGAGATGAAAGAGGCAGGCGAGGGAGAAGAGGTAAAAGCCCAAAATAATCAAGAGGAAATAATCAGTAGCAAATATGGTTCTTGGCATGAATGTCACAATAGACGAAGCTATGGAAGTCACAGATCTAATGCTAGTTGGAAGGGCATGAGGGAAAAAACATTCAGGTAACTTCATTCAGGAATGGGCTTCCCAACACTGGAAGGCGGCCCTGGATTCAGTCTTTCAAGTCTCAACGTTAACAAAGGGATGGTTTATGGTAAAATTCGAGAAAAAAGTAGCAGACTAGGTGTTGGAAAGGAATTGGGCTTTCCGGAGGAGCCCAATTCTAATCAAACGATGGAACCCATTGTTTGATGCTCAGAGGGAACGAGTTGACGAACTACTAGTTTGGGTCCACTTTCCAGGGCTCCCTACGTTTCTCTGGGTAGAATCGGTCTTCAGGACTATTGGGAATCACCTTGGGAAATACATGGAAACAAACGTGTCCTTTTTGCAAACCAAAGACCTGGGGATGGCTCGCATCCTTGTAAGACTTACCCCTCTATTAGGATTGGTAGAAGAAATCCAGCTGCAATACAAAGATTTCAAATACCTGCAACAACTAAACTATGAGCATTATCCATATCGCTGCCATAGGTGTCACATTTATGAACACTTGGAAAAAGAATGCCCGATGGCATTCAGACGTCAAAGGAAGAAAAGGAAGGTAGAGACAGGGGAGATAGCTGCGGAAAACCTAAAAAATAAACCCTCAAGAAAAGACAAGGGGGAGGAGTTGATGGACACAAACGGACCTCTGGAGGATCTAGTCGAAAATATGGATGAGTAGTAGGAACCCATCCAGGAAAATCAGACACCTCATCAGCTTGAAGGGAATGCACAAAACCAGGACATAGTAGCAGACATTGAAGAAAGCCAATCAATCGACAAAGAGGGTATGGGTCTGGACTTAACCCTACCTTCTGTTACTCTTGTTATTTATTTAAATATAGTTGAATCTATGCCTAGTCCCTCCAGGCAACAAAACATTGTCATTCCTATTTTAAGTTCAAATAATATGCAATTTGAGAGTGTAATCACTTCCATTCCCAATCTAGATCTGAATCGTGAATATGCCATAAGTAATGATGCCTTTCCGAGAGATGAAACCCGGATTGCATCCAACCCTTATAACCTCGGGCCTCGAGAGAAAAAACCTCCCCCATGGGGAGTGGTGGGGTAGTGGGGGGAATTGACATGCAATCCACCCAGCCAAGTGACCGTAAGGTGAGAGGGAGGAAAACAAACCTGTCAAAGGCTCAGTTAAGAGCCAAGCTAGATATTGCAGATGGTAAGGAAATGTCTATTTCCAGGGCGCTTAGAACAACAAAACCCCCTCTTGAGATCAATCAATGATCATGCTCTCCTGGAATTGCAGAGGTTTAGCCAAAAACCCTAAAAATTTGGCCTTAAAAGAGGTAATCCAAACATACTCCTCCTTCAAGAAACTCTGGGAGCAGGCGAAGAAGTCTCAAAATCATTGTCAAAAATTTTGCCAAGCTGGAGCATCCAAGCCTTTGATGCCAAAGGTCACTCTGGGGGCCTAGCTATGGGGTTTAAGTAAGGGAAATTCAAAGCCCTAAATTCCTAGGGGATGGACCAAGTAATGGGGATGAAGTCTATTCCCAAGAACTTTGCACTAATCTATTGATTGTAAACATTTACGGGCCATGCCAAGGAAGAGCCCTCTTCTAGAAGACCCTCCTCTCCAAATCTTTATTGAACAGCCCGAATCTAGTCAGTGGGGGAGATTTAAACTTATCCATTAGCTCATTTGAAACATGGGGCCCCTCAGCCAGAGAAGATCAGTTATCAAATTTTTTTTTACTAATTTATTTAGAGAAACAAGTTGTTGGACATAAACTTATTGAAGATTAGACCTACTTGGAGGAATAGGAGAATAAGGGAAGGTCGTGTTGCAAAAAGATTGGACTGCTTCCTCCTTCGTGAGGAAGCAACAACAAAGATTCCAGTCTTTTTCCAATGGGTGGGTGAAGGGGGAATCTTGGATCATATGCCAATCTTGCTTGAACTATCCAAGCCCCCCAAAAAACCAGCAGCCCCCTTCAACTTCAATCCTGCTTGGCTACAAGAGGAATCATTCAACTCTCTCTTTAAGATCACCTGGAGACCTGCAAGGGCCAGAGACTCCAAAGATAATGCTTTTCTCTTCATGGAGAATCTAAAGCGCCTTAAAAATGCTACGGTGAGCTGGCCCAAGGAGAAGAAACTGAAATACGAAGGAATATTCAATCGCTCGAAATCCCTGAAGCCGACGGTTATGAATCTCAAGAAAAAAGGGAAAGAATCATGTAGTTGGAATCCCAAAGGAATAAAATCCTCTCAACAAGAGAAGAACAATGGCAAATGAAGATCAGAGCCATATGGCTAAGGGCAGGGAATGAGAACACCAAATTCTTCCAAAACTATGCCAAAGGAAGGAAGAATTTGAACACCATTTGGAAACTGAAGGAAGAGGGAGGAAGAGAGGCTCGATCTTTGAGGACCTATCTCAGATGGGCATAAGATATTTCAAAACCTATTCACTGCCCCAGTAGAAGTTTCTTTAGCTGAAGTAATCCAAATAGCCCAGAATTTTCCTCGTTATGTAAACAAAGAGGACTCACTGGAACTAATGGGAGAAGTCATAGAGGGGGAGGTGGAAGGAATTATAAAAGCAATGTGAAAGGATAAGAGCCCAGGTCCAGGCGGATAGACGATGGAGTTGTTCTCGAACTTCTTTGAGAAAATTGGACATGAACTCACCGAAGTTGTTGAAGAATCCAGAAAGAAAGGGGTAATATATCCCCTTTCAACTCAACCTTCATAACCCTCATTCCGAAAAAAGAAGACCCATCCTCTTTTGAGGATTTCCGACCGATCTCCCTCTGTAACTGTATCTACAAAATCATAGCAAAGGTGATAGCTCTCTGTGTAAAACCAATTCTATCCAGGCACATGTCAAAAGAACAGTTCGACTTTCTGAATGGGAGGCAGGTCCATGAAGCAATTGGAGTGGCCCAAGAAACCATCCATAACATCAAACAAAAGAAAAATAAAGGAGCAGTAGTGAAAATAGACCTCTCAAAAGCCTTTGACAGGTCAGTTGGATGTATATTCGTATGCTTCTCACACACCTGGGATTTCAAGTTGACTTTATAATCTGGGTGATGGGATGCTTAACCAGTGTAAGCTTTGCGGTGCTCATTAATGGAGCAGCCTTTTCTTTCTTTCAAGGCCTAAGACGGCTAAGACAAGGATGCCCCCTCTCACCCTTCCTCTTCCTTTTAGTGGTAGAAGGACTCAGCCAGCTGCTCTTAGAAGCCAGAAGAAAAGAGGATATCAAAGGGCTGGAAGTGGCAGTCAACTTAAAAATAACCCATCTCATGTTCGTGGATGACATTCTTCTCTTCAGTAACGGAAGAAGGAGTGAAACACGGGAATTAAAAAGGATACTAAATCTCTTCTTAAAGGCAATAGGCTTGCAAGTTAACAAAGAAAAATCATAACTGCAACTAGAAGGTTTCAACAGGAAAGAAGTAAACCAAATCAAAGAAGATTTGCCTTTCGAAGATCGAAATTTAAAAGACAATTTTAAATACCTAGGTTTCTTCTATAAGCCTTGCTCATATAGGAAGCAGGATTGGCACTGGTTGATTGCAAAAATTGAATCAAGGATCACCCACTGGAGTTTTAAATGGTTATCTAGAGCTGGTAGACTGACCCTCATTAAATCAGTCCTACTTGCTATACCTGTCTACTGGGCTACTTTAACCTGGGTTCCGAAAGGGATTCTGGAAAAAATTAGAAGAGTTTGCAGTAGATTTTTATGGGCAGGCTCAAAGGAAGACTCGGTACTTCCATGGGTGGCTTGGGAGAAGGTGGCAAGGCCAAAGGACTAGGGCGGATGGGAAATAAAAGACCTAACTGCTTTTGGGTCGTCACTAGCAGCAAAGCTAGGATGGAGGCTAATCAAAATGGAGAACCTCCGGATTATGATGGTCAAGAGGAAATAAATTAGTCCAATTTCGTTGGAACACTAGATTAGAATCCCAAATAAAAAGAAAGGAAGCACCTCTGTGGTGTGGAAAGCAACACTAGACAGCGTCAAGATCATTGAACAAGGGCTATCCTAGCAGGTAGGAAATGGAGAACAAGTCCGAATAGGGAAGGGTCCATAGGTTGGATGCAACGAAGATTTCACTCTATCCCTAGGCCTCATCAACCAACTCGATTCAAGAGGCATCCAAAATGTCAGTCAGATCGAGAACCATGGCCACTCCTCCATTTGGGGACAAGCCTGGCTTTCAGGGACGGACCTAAACCTCAATCATCAATGGGGAGGGGAATGGAACAACTTCATCACAGAGTTGTCCTGATAAAATGTCCGCCTTAGAAATAGACCTAATCATCTAGTCTGGGAAAATGCAGACTCAGGTAACTATTTCCCAAATCAAGGATATAAGTACCTAATGATGAAGAAAGGTTGGGGAAATCAGGATTGGTGGGCTACCTCAATCTGGAAACTGCAATGTCCGACAAAAACCTGATTGTTCTTTTAGTGCATCCTCAAGGAGAATGTGCCAACCTTGAATATTCTTCAGAAAAGATATAAGTCAGGTCCAGGGAGGTGCGCTCTATGCAAAATTGCCTCTAAATCAATTCATCACCTCTTTGTAGATTTCTCCTTCTCAAGAGAGGTTTGGCAAGTTGTTGGGGGATTGATCCATAAAAGAGTTTCAAGGGATGGGAGGATGGTAGCAGAAGTATGGCAATCTTTGTGGAAGCAACACGCTGAAGAGAATCTGAGGAACCTTCCCTTAATCATCTCCTGGGGGCTATGGCTCGCAAGGAATAAAAGTATCTTTAAAGAACAAATACCCTCGGTGGGGAGCACAATTGTCAGATGCGCGAATATCTTCACCAGTATTCCTGAGCCATCCCATGAGGAAATATCTTGCCCTGTTAGAGAAGAATGCATTAAGGAAGGAGTCCCTTGGGCATACTTTGACGGGGCCTCCAACCAAAATAATAAATGTGGTGTTGGGCTGGTTATTCATCTAAGCTCTCATAGATGCCTCAAAGCCTCAGTGGGATTAGGGACCAGAACCAACAACTTTGCATAACTCTCAGCCTTAAAACTTCTTCTCTGTTGGATTACCCACCTGGGCATACCCACGATTCAGATATTTGGGGACTCACTGAATATTATCAAATGGTTCAATGGAAAAAGAAGATGTCAGAACTACATATTATCACCATTGTTAGAAGAGACCATTCATTTAAAGTCTTTTTTTAATGAACTTTATTTATGTCACATTTACAGGGAACGCAATGATATAGCAGACCAGATTTCTAAAGCGGGTTTGCAACAAGATCTGGGCAGTTGGAGGATAGAGGAATCTGATATGGATAAGATCCGTTTGTTGGATCTTCCACCATATGTTTAAAAATCCACATTCTCTATGTCTATAGCCTAGCTTCAGGCATTTCCCTTTGTTCCGTTTTTGTTTTTCCATTCAAAAACAACAGACAATTACTCTACTATTTCAATTCCATAACAAACTTTTAACTTCCATACAACTTTCAGCTGACTCATTCTTGTTTAGGTTGTTTTCCTTTCTGAGGAGACCCGGGAATGATTCAGCCCCATCAGTTTATGTTCTAGCTTATATTTGAGACATATGATGCCATTTATTTGCTCAGAAAGCTGATCAATCGGGGTTGTTTTTCTCTCTGAGGAGGCCTTGGTTTCAAAATGGATCAGTGATTCAATGCCAGACAAACGAGATGGTAGAAGGAGAAATCTTCAAATAACATCTCAACAACTCTACGATTGAAAATCGTATAGTCATCTAAATGCCTAACAACATATACAATGTAACTTTTTGTCACAGCAATGAAAAGTTCAATTTTTCGCGGGAAAAAAAAAAAGGTTAAGATTATTTAAAAATTAGTTTTACACATGTAATTTATTAATGTATTAATTGATATTTGTAATTTTAAATTTTCTTTATCAATAATTTAGACTAAGATTTATTTAGTGAAATATCATATACACTTTTTATTAAAATTTCCAAAAAATATAATCATTACATTGAAAGTAAAGGAATGTTAGAACCAAAGACTATGAACATATTCAACCAAGAGCAAAGGAGTGTTGCTATCAATGTTCTTCCAAATATCATTTTTCAATGCCACTTCATCTTTAGATAATGTGTTTGCTTCATTCTTTCTATCTTTATTAACATGTGTGAAAGAGATGTGATAGAAGAATGATTTCATAGGAAAAATGTCATGAAAAAAAGGTTGCAAAGTGAAGTTGTGCAAAAAAGAGGTTTCATAGTGAATTTGTGCAAATTGAATTCTCCTATCGTCCATTGAATCACAAGCAAAGAGTCTCCATAAATTTTAACTTGAGAAATAACATGTTCTTAAGTTAGCATCAAAACCATTTTTATAGTCATGAATCAAAAATATTAGTTGTATCACTACCTAGTCCAACCCTAAAATATATGCTATGAGTGGGGGGTATATGTAGAATCCCTTTGGGGTGGGTGGATAATTGGGAGGTTCCATCAAAAAAATCCCAAATTATTTGTTTATGACTTCTTCAAGGGAGCATTTTGAGGTGCATCCTTCCATAAATTGAGGAAATGTAGGGAGGATGTTTAGATTTTGGATCGCAGACTTCAAAGCCATGGTGTCCTTTTCCTTTAAGAGATTAGACTTTCAAGCTACCCAATTCCCCATGTTAACATTAGAGGGAGATATTTATACTTCTTTGTGGATATTTTCATACACCAATTCCTAAGGTCTTCTTTAATGGAGTTCATATTCAAGGACATCGTTCAAACTAGTCAAATGATCTATTTCTTCTCGGACTTAAATAGTACATGTCCATGTCATAATAAGGTGTTATATTGTTTCCTAGCCATAATTATAGAGACAACATCCACTTGGTCCTCTCTAGCTTCTTTTTTGAAGGATGACCCATGTTAGCACTTTGTTGTTTAATAGCAATCGCATAAAAGGTTTTGTGGGAATTTGAATTTCAATAGAATCTTTGACCACTACAGTTTTAGGATTGTCATTGCGCTCAAGAATATGGGATTCAAGGCATTATCTCCTAGTCTAGGCTTATAATTACTTATAGGATTCAAAGACAAAATGAGCTAATCTTCTTTAGCATTCATATTTATGAAGCAACCTCTTAAATTTTAAGTATATTGTTTCCATATGTATGCATTCTTCGCTTGTAGTTCAATCACTTCCTGGGAAAGTCATTGTTGCAACCTGTCCAAAATTATGACTCCCTAAGCTATATGTAATATGTAAATTGTCGTGGATATTCCACTAGATAGTTCATCACAATGAATCTGATAAAACTATACTTAAAAACCTGAAAGCTACACTATGAGGGTTTTATTTCTCTTTAGATTTCTAGATCTAGAAATTAATATTTATTGTGTATGCATGAAAATTATAATAATGCAAAAAATAGAGAACAACAAAATAAAAAAAATTACAAACCACGATTGACATAAGATATAACCTGGGAAACCCTTTTGAGGGAAAACCTAACTGGAAGGTTAAACCACTATGCTCTCTTTCTCTAAATAGAAAATAGTTGTAAGTACAAAGAAGTAAGGTTTGTGGGCCATGGGCTACTACAATGCACAGATCATCTCTATATGCTCACTCCCTATCCCTCTCAGCTACTTTGCTCATCTATGGAACAAGATGCACTTGAAAATGTTGGAACCCCTTTTCCTCCTGGTGGCCTGGTTATAACACATCCCAATAGCCTACTAATTGTTAGGTTTGACTCCTTCAACCCTTAACTATAGTTCCGATATTGACTCTTCTAGAGTCTTCTTCATCATGATCACATGGATAGTTCATTTTCCATTAAGAACGGGGATTGGTGTGGCATTTTCTTGAATTATGGTGGTCAATTTCAATAGGTCAACTTCTAAGAGGCATAACTTTCTCATAAGAGATTCGATTGAGGAATTTATTGTATTGTAGGAAAGGTATCGACATGTATAGTATGGAATATATGTCCATAGTAAGGTTGGGACCACAAAAAGTGTTCATTTAATGCCTTAAAATGGCTTTTGAAGTTTTTGACTTGAAAATCCAAACTGGGACTGCCCATAAAAATGGCCCTCTAATTGATTCCTACATCTTTTAGACTCGAAAATCATCAATATGGATGAAAACTAATATAATGATCCAATCCAAATCACTCCTCCCCATTTTGGGAGGATTTTGGTCCCCAAAATATTTTACTAAATGAGGTGAGGAAAATTTTACAACACCTTTTCTCAAGTGTATCATTTAGTATTTCCTCAAAGTTCTCCTTTCAACCCAATCTACTAAAGGTCATGCTACCCATATCTTGTAGTTATAGACCTCTTCTGCAAAATTGTATCCTCTTTTAACGTTTCCTAAGCATCTAGTACCAAATCTTCTACATAAGGTAGAAATGTGTTCCTCTTCCTTATATAGCATGGAAGGTTCATAAAGTTTCAGATTCTTGACATTCACAATTGAGTAAATTTGGATGTATTGGGGGGCGGCAGGAGGGGGAGGGGTTATCCTTAATCTCGATGTAAAACAAGTAATTAAGTATTCCTAGGGGCTAGATCATAGGTTCGACAATCAAGCTTAAATGTATGGTATTTGTCTTGGGATAATGTTGGCCAAATAATAGGAGGCCGCCAAGATTATAATACTGGGAGACTCTCTCTTCACCATACAACATATATACAAAGGCTCCTTACCCAAGGACAACCACCTTAAACTACTTCTTTTAAGAATTAGGAGTGTTCTGATCATTTTCATGTCAAGTCCTTTTTTCATATCCTAAGATCTCAAAACATTGAAGCAAAAAATAAAGATAATCTCGCGTGCCTTTTAAAAATGGGACATACTTGCATAAATGATGTGTCTAGATGGTGAAACATCCCATGAATAAACCCCCTTCTCCTATAGCCCTTGTGAAGTTCATTTGAACCCCTATGGTAGCCCTTATGCTAAATAAAAATAACTTTGTCATAGCCTAGTCATATTCTCCCCCTCCTAAACATGGATTATAAATATAATGGTCATGGGTTTGGTGGTTGACATAGT
Source organism: Pinus taeda (assembly GCA_000404065.3). Lineage (NCBI taxonomy): Eukaryota > Viridiplantae > Streptophyta > Pinopsida > Pinales > Pinaceae > Pinus > Pinus taeda. The sequence goes on along the minus strand of APFE031193924.1, from coordinate 73,799 downwards.
TTTTGGGCTAGCATGGTTGGCCAAGAGCGTGCAAGTCTTGCATCGAATTGCTTCCCAATACCTGTGCATGTCATAAAAACAATGTTCGGACGACACTATATCCACCACTCATATTTCACACCAGGCACATTGATAAGCTTCAGGTGGTGGGATATTATGGAATTGAATGGAGATTGGGCTTGTGCTACGTGTGGATTCCTCGACCATGTCTTTAAATCTGGGGGATACATCTGCAAGCTGCAATGGTGCCAAATGTACTCCCCTCTGTCTTGGTTATATTGATTTCCAGTAGCATCGGATGTGCTCTAAGTCTCAAAATTTGCAGGCAGGCTTAGCCACATACGTTATCCAATACCTAGAAATCGCTTTGGGAAATTCCACCCAGAAACAGTTTTATTAAAATAATTAATTATTTTTAATGGGATCCTAAGTCTAAACTTGGGAAATTAAAATAATTAATGGGTATTAATCTAAATTGTGGGTGTAACTTCTAGAAGAAGACGAGAATCAAGCCAAAATGATCTAAGCCATTGATTAAAAGTTAATTTGGGTCGTTGGTTGTCCAACAAAAAGATATAAGATGAGGCTTGAGGGGCACTTGGAGGACTCACATCGAATGAAGATCAAAAGATCGATTTTCTGAAGCAGACCAGCTGTCAAAAAGAATTTTGAAGTGATATTTTTCATAGAGGGGCAGGGATAGTATCCAGTAAGGAGTCTTTTCTTGGGCCAGAGAGTACAAGGCAAAGAGGACAAAACGACATCCAACAAGAGGATGGTGCTAGCCCACACAGTGGCACTGTAGAGCTGAGATGGAGATCGAATTTCCAGTTGAGGAAATCGAGTTTCAGAAGTCAGGGGTCGGGGTGCGAGACCGGGAGGCTAGAAATCAAAGTTTCTGGGCAGCAAAGAATCTGAAGGAGGAGAAACACAGTCCTCAGCAGAGGTGACGCAAAGACTATGTAGTGTTGACACAATTTTGTGCAGAAGCTGACCCAGAGCCTCTTTCTAGCAAAATCAGGGTCCGTTTCTTCCAGTGATAGGGTGAGAGCATCTCACTACTTGTTTTTTCCAGTGTCTCTCTGTATAGGATAGCCAGTTGGGCATCCAATGAATTGTACTTATAATTACTACTGAATAATAATAAAACTCTAAGCTACTCCACCGATTTTCCCGCATTGGGTTTTTCTGGGGAAATTTGTCCAAAAGTAACTGTGTAGATGTGTTGTATCTTTTTCCTATTCAGTTTCTTGTTTTTGCTTATCATTTAAATGTTGTAGCCTACAGTGTATTCGTTTCAGTGATTATTGTAAGAAACAATAAATAATTTTCTTCAGTAATTAACAAATAGGATAAATGTACTCAGTTGTTCTAGTAGTGATTTGGGATTCTAAATTTCCACATGGTATCAAAGATGCAAGTGAAGCAAGAGAGCAGAGCTAGAAGAACCCAACGTTAAAGAGAAGGAGGGTCGAAGAGTTGCGTAAGAAGCAAATCAAATCCCTAGAGGGATTGCATAGTCCAAGCCAGGAGGGAAAAAAAATTGAGGAGGGGCTCTCTCTCTGAGTGAGTCAACAGAGAGTTAAGACTTCCAGATTGAATTTTGTCAATGTCAAAGGGAGTAGTGCAGAAGCTTCAGCGAAGAGGAAATTTTTTGGTGTGATGCAATTTTCTGCAAGCAGTTGTTGGGCTAAAGAGAGAGACATGATTGAGGGAATTCCTCCTCAAAGGACTTCTAGCCAAGGAGTCTGAATTCTCACCTACTCAGCAGCAGCGGAGAGGGGAAGATCTACAAGCTCCAACAAGGAGTGCGTAGACCGGTTTAGTGGTGCACAGAGAAGAGAGGAGGCTATTCGACTTTTTCATTTGGCAGGGATGGAATCCAGTGGGTTGAGAGATCAGGGTAGGTTGGATGATGCATCCAACTATGTGATCTGGAAGGCAAGGATATTGTTCCTTTTGGATGAGAATTTTCTCAAAACCTATGTCGACATCACTTTTTCATTTGGGAGGGATGGAATCCAATGGGTTGAGAGATCAGGGTAGGTTGGATGATGCATCCAACTATGTGATTTAGAAGGCAAGGATATCGTTCCTTTTGGATGAGAATTTTCTCAAAATCTACATTGACATCATGGTAGTTGTGCCCGCGGATCCAAATTCGCTCAAGAAATACAAGGGAGAGATGGCAAAGACAAAGAGAATGATCTTCGATGAAGTGAAGGATCATGTGGTATGTCACATCATTGACAGAGGGACTGCCAAGGAGATGTGGGATGCATTGTCAACGTTGTATCAAGGATCTTCCAAGCAGTCGAAGATGTATTTAGAGCAGAAGATGAGATCTCTATAGATGCAGAAGGGGGGGCGCATTGATTCATTCCTCACTAAGCTTCAGGAGACCCGAGATGATCTAGGAACTATGGGATCAACACCTCAAGGTTATAAGATGGTAATATTGGCCCTAAATTCAATATCTGAGGAGTGGAAAGTCTTTTTCCAGATCATCCTGACCAAGGCGACTTTTCCAAACTAGGGTGAAATGTGGGCAACTCTTAAGGAAGAGGAGTTGAGGAGAGACTTGGTTAAGTGTAAACTTGACGAAAGCAACAACAGTGGGTCGAAGCCCAAGGAGGAGGAAGATAATGCAGGCATCATATCCAAGGGATAGCAGAAGCAACGGAAAAAGAAGAAATATGTTTCAAATATCAAATGCTTCAGGTGTGGTGAATTCGATCACTATGCAACATAGTGTCCTCTCAGGAAAAAGGACAAAGATGAGAAGCATGACCCGTGTAGTATACCTAAGGGGGATAATATGGTGTGCAGAGGGAGGTACCCAAGGGAATAATGTGATGTAATAACATAATGGGTCCCTCTGTACCCCATATTATCCCCCCTTGTTATACTACAATCTGAAGGTTGCAACTGGAAAGATCGAGGAGGAGGAGTTTTCCATGACAGGCGAGATACCTCCAGGAGGGAGGCGGGCTAATTCAGAGTTGTAGTTCGAAAGAGCTACATATGGGTGGGATCCTTGAGGAGTCCACCTCTTGAATCAATTCCTTACTATGGGAGCCTAGATTAGTAGTAGTAGGATGGACCTGTGATAGTTGCAGTGGCTAAGAGTGCCAGAGACTGAGCAGCGCAGAGCAGAGTTGGCACAAAGCAGAAGTCAGCAGCAGTGTAGAAGCTTCAGAGGGTCAACGTAGATACTAGCGACAGTTAGATTCCAACAACGAGATGCATCATACTAAACACCAATACAGTAATTTGTGATGTTTTTCCATTGTTGATTCAGTAGCAGCAGTAGTTAGAGAAGGTTGCAATGCAGATGTAGTATTGGCAATGGCAATGCCAGCAGCAACACGGATTCAGACTTTGAGAGGGAGTTGCAGTACGAAAACAATGTTGACGGTGGCAAGGTCGTAAGAAGTACAGATGGAGCATTTGCGTAGTAGTTGGTGGATATGATGTCAAAAATCAGCAATGCAGAAGAAGATGTTGCAGAATAGAGTGATGCTTCAGCAGTTTGCATTGCTATAGCACATTACTCGCTAAGAGGGAGTGTTGATTTCTGGTTACATCGGTTATGCTCTAAGTCTCAAAATTTACAAGGAGGTTTAGACACATCCATTCTCCAATACCCAGAAATTATTTTGGGAAATTCCGCCTGGAGACAATTTTATTAAAATAATTAATTATTTTTAATGGGACCCTAAGTCTAAACTTAGGAAATTAAAATAATTAATGGGTATTAATCTAAATTGTGGGTGTAACTTCTAGAATAAGACGAGGATCAAGCCAAAATGATCTAAGTCATTTATTAGAATTTAATCTAGGCCATTGGTTGTCCAACAAAAAGATATAAGAAGAGGCTTGAGGGGAACTTGGAGAACACACATCAAGTGAAGATCAGAAGATCGATTTTCTGAAGCAGAGCAGTTGCTGGAAAGAATTTCGAAGTGATCTTTTACAGAGAGGGGCAACGATGCTATCTGGTAAGGAGTATTTTCCTAGCACAAAGAGGATAGAACGATGTCAAGAGAGAGGTTGATGTTGGAACACGCAGTGCTGACACAGTAGCATTGTAGTTCCTAGAGGGAGATCAAATTTCCTGCTAAGGAAATCGAGTTTCAGAAGCCGGGAGCCAGGGTGTGAGACCGGTAGGCTGGAAATCGAAGTTTCTAGGCAACAGTGGATCCGAAGGAGGAGTATCATAGTTCCCAGCAGAGGTGACATAGAGACTACGTAGGTTTGACGCAAATTTGTGCAGAAATTGATGCAAAAGGGATATAGATCCTCTTTCCAACAAAATCAGGGTCATATTCTTCCAGTGACAAGGGGAGAGCATATCACTACTTGTTTTGTCCAATTTCTCTCTGTATAGGATAGCCAGTTGGACATCCAATGAATTATACTCAGAATTATTATTGCATAATAATAAAACCCCCGTCTGATGCACCAGTTTTCCCACATTGGGTTTTCCCGGGGACATTTGTCCAAAAAGAATTGTGTAGATGTGTTGTATCTTTTTCCTCTTCAGTTTCTCGTTTCTGCTTATAATTTTAAATGGTGTAGGCTGCAGTGTATTGTTTTATTGTTTACTATAGGAAACAATACATAATTTGCTTTAGTAATTAACAAATAGGAGAAACGTAATCAATTGTTGTAGTAGTGATTCCGGATTCCAAATTTCCACAAGGTATTGGCTCATGATGCTAATGGTATCTTTTGTTGTAAATTGGGATTTGTCCAAGTCAATTGCTCTATTTTATGCACTACTAGTGAAATATGGAGCTTACTTGGCTATATGGGAGGTGTTTGGGGCAACTCCAGTGGCCTTGGTGCATTAAGGGACTCCATATTGGATGTGGAAGACATAATTCTCCCTAATATTTCTCACAGCAGTGCAATTAACATAGTTGGTGAACTGTGGGCCTTTCTATGGGCTCTGGAGACCAGAGTTATCCTTGGTGTTGTTGGGTGGGTGAATTGAGCGGATCAACTAAATTTTAGGCGTGGTGGGTCTATTTTTTGGCTTAAGAAGCTAGAATCCTACTCAATTTTGCTTGTGACAGGGAAATTGGATTCGCTGGTCCATTGTGGTTATTTTTGTTGGCTTAGGAAGACAAAATTTTCATCAATCATGTTCATGGCAGTGCATTTGGCTTCACTAGTGCACCAAGGAACTCTTTGTTGGTTCAAGAAGATACAATTATCTTTAGTCCTCAATGCAGAAGTGCAATTGGCTCCTGGGTTTGCTCCTTTTGAGAGTCTCTTGGGGAAAATCAACTCTCCTCATGCTCTCAGGTATCTCTTAATCCTTTCTATGGAATGTCTCTCTACCACCTATAGTATTCAACAATTTTTCTCCCTATATTCTCTCCTTTGTTTTATGTATAATTAGTGTCATATGCTCTTAGGATCTCCTCCTACTCCTCCCTTGGACATTAAGTTGCCTCTCTCAAACACCTTTGGATTTATCTTAGGAATTTTTCTTCTAGCCTCTTTATATTACCTTCACATTGGCCCCTTGACACTTTTGTACCTTGTCCTCACTGAAAATTAGCTCCCATTCCTCAGCACCTATCTAATGTCATCCCAAAAAACACCTCCAATAGTTGGATGTGGTAGTAGCACTTGTAATGAATGTCCTACGAAATTTTAAGAGTTTCACCTAGAAAATGGATATAAGATGAAATTTCCACCAACAAATGAACACACTTATCTTCCTAATGAACGAATTTCAATCTCTCAAAGATAGATTCAATCATCGGGATGTTGAAATAGACACACTACTTAGACAACTAAATGAATTGCAGATGCAGCTGGACACAAACTAAAACCAAAGCTCTACAAGTAAAGCACTCAATTGATCCCTTGACAATGTACAACTCAATCTAAACAGGCCCTCGATAGAATTTCTCCCCCTCTTTTGATCATGATCTCTTATTGTAAATTTGTCTTTTGTTAGGCCAATTTTGCAAAATTACATGTATGTTGGTAGTTTATAGAAGTAGGCTTACAGATAGAATTTTTGGAACCACTTATCAACCCTCCTTTGAAGGAATATAGACATGGAAAATCAATGTACTAATATCCCATGGATTTTGTTGCATCCGGGCATAGAGTTAATAGAAAGCCTAATCATTTTTGTTAAAAAAATAAAATGTGCATGTATGGGGGTATACTGAGTTTATAGCTGATATCTCCCACATTTTCCAGTATCTCGAAGGGACCATTACACAAAGCCTTGATTTTCTTATCAAGACCCTATAGCCTATCCTCGTTCAACTGTAACCATACTCTATCTCCCAACTTAAACAACTTTTTTTGTTTTGTGTTGATCATGCTTGGTATTTTATTTTTCTTGTGACTTCTACAATGTCTCCTATACTTGTATATGTATTTTCTTGATCTTCTCTATAAACATTTATTCCCTTAAGGCATCCCTTTTCATGTCTTCCCTCACTCCTCCTTGCTTCCCATATGCAATACCTAAAGGTGAAGGTGGAAAATAGCCAAAACAAGTTTCAAATGGGGACTTATTAGTAGAAGTGTGGACTGCTTTGTTATACGAGTGTTGGATATATACCCGATTTTCATCCCAAGTCTCAAGATGATTTTGATTGTAACCCCTCAAAAGTTGCACCAAAGTCTTATTAACTACTTCGATCTGCCCATCTATTGTGGATGGAATGTTGTAGACCTCTTCAAATTGGTGTCCATCTTCTCTCAAAACGTAGTCCAAAATGCACTGAGAAATCTTGGGTCCCTATCCATAACGATGCTCCTTGGTATCCCAAATGCACCTATACCTTTCCAAGGAACAAGTTATATTTACAAGGCATCAAAACTCACATCTTGCTAAACTTGTTAACTACTATGAACAAGTAATCATGTCTCTTGCTGTCTTTTTGTAAACCTCCCACAATCTCCATGGAAATGTTTTCCCAGGGAAGAGTGGGTATAGGTAAGGGATGATATAAGCCCTATTTCTTGTTACTAATATTGTTGGTACAACAAAGAATGCATCCTCTTATGAACCTAGCTACATATTCTCGCATCTTGGGCCAATACACATATCTCTACAAGTTGGCCATTGCCTTCCCTACACCAAAGTGCCCTGCAGCCTTGGAGGTGTGAGCCTCCCTAATCAATTGCAATCACTCACATTTAGGAATGCGTAACTTATCTATCTTATAGAGTAACCCATCCTAGAGATGGTAGTCAATTGTGTTTTCACCGTCATGCACATGAATATGATTATGGAATTATTGAAACACCTTATCGAAGTCCTCATCATCTGAACATGCCTCTTTATATGCATAATGGGTGAATGAAAGTTGTGATCTTTGATGTGGTTGGCCTTGAAAGCATGTCAACCAACTTGTTTGAGTTTCCCTTCTTGTACTAGATCACTACATGAAATTTCTATAGAAACCTCATCCACTTACAATTCTTGGTCTACTATAGCTTACTCTAGCCCTATAGGTATTGTAGTGGTTGGTGATCTATGTGGATTATTATCCCCTTTCCCATCAAATAGTGATTCCACTTCTTCACATCTTGCACTAATGCACATAGCTCCTTGTCGTAGGTAGGGTAGTTAATAACTACCCAATGAAATACTTCAAAATGGTAGCAGATAGGCCTTCCTCCCTATATTAAGACTACTCCCTAGCATACCTATTGAACTCCAAAATTGCTTCTTTTTTACAACTCTTTTTCACTCCATTCCTCCCATTTTAACCTTCATAACTCCAATTTGGGTATCAATTTACAAGGTTGATAGCATAGCAAGTACATAATCATCTTCTATTTCATAAATATCATTTGTATTTATTATTTAACTCAATATTTACATAAGCTACTGAATTACAGTGATTATACAGCTGATGTATGTTTCTGCAACCAAGACTAAGGTTTGATGGATTGTGAAGCTTCAGCCGAAGAACAAGGCATATGGGCAGACGGAAATTAGTTGGTACAACGATTCGTTCCTACTTTCACAGCCTGGATCGATAAAGAAGACACCCTAGTAGCCTGGTCAAAGCGAAATTCAACCACTATAGAAGGTGAACCAAGCGAGCGAGATGTAGATTTTTAGCCTCATGATTTGTTGCATTGATAATGAATCATGAGCAGATCATGATATCTTATCTTTCAAATTTAATTATAGTTAATGTCGATTAAGCATCAGGTGTAATACTCTAAAACATTTAATGCGGGGAGTTTTATAAATATGCCTCTTGACATAGCGAACACAAACTCGGATTTTATTTTATATACATTGTTTTAAATATAAACTATGTTTCCGTTCCATTCATTTTGATGTGTGATCTCGATGTGTGATTAATCATCTGGTGAAGGCCTTATAGGGTTACCTGATTCTCGTAGGAGGGCCCCTTCAAGACACTAAGGTTTTATTTTATTTGCAATTAGTATTTTTATTTTGTGTTTCTTGTAGGATTTTTGTTAGTTCATTTAATCGCTTAAGTTTTGATTTTTGAATATAAGTTTCAAATCAGCAGGTTCATCTAATCATTTTATTGTTGAGTGAAGCAAGATCTCTTGTGCACATGAATAGAGCATAGCTTTATATTTCAAATTTATAGATAGGATTTTCAATTGCAAAGTTAATATTTTTCTCTGTTAAAATAGATTTAGTTATAGTGTGATTTCATTGCAAGTGTGATTTTCATTCAAGAAGATGTGATTTTATTTATAAGCAAGAGTGATTCATTTTAAAGCAAGTGTGTGTGAGATTTTATTTCAAACAAAGTGTAAGTGTGATTTTATTTTTATGTGTGAAGCAAGTGTGAAGTTTATTTCAAAGAAGAGTGTGATCTTTCTTTTAAGCAAGAGAAATAGAATTGATTCCATTTATGAGTGATTTATTTACTTACATAGTTGTAGATAAACATGTGCATTTTGATATCTCAAATTAACTTAGGAATTGTGTGAGTGACAAAGACTCCTAGCACATATAGTGCACATACATTTCATCGGTTTACTAGCCCTGGTTGATAATTCACATAATTAATTTAACATCAATTAAATTATCAAACCATATCCATTCGCATTTCTCCACTTCAAAGGGCTACTACAAGTTTGGTAATGCAAGAACTAGTGTTTGACTTATCTTCTTCTTTAGATTCTCAAAGGCCCTTTACTGACCCTTTCCCTATAAGAAACTCTTGCCACTTGTTGTTATGGTGTGGAGTGGTGCTATTACCACTAAAAAGAGACTATAAATTTCCTCAGATATTCTTCCACCCTAATGAAACTCCTAACCTTAAAAACGTTAGTAGGCATCAACCATTTCATGATGACCTCCATCTTCGCAAGATATATCTTCAACTCTCATCCACCTATAACATACCTCAGATACACAAAATAATGTTGTGCAAACTCACACTTCTTGAGATTTGATAGAAAACAATGCTTCTTTAATGTCTTCAACACCTGCATCAAATGTGAGATGTGCTCCTCCCAAGTAGCACTATATAATAATATATAATCAAAATAGATAGCTAGAAATGAATCTATAAAAGGGTGCATTATATCATTCATTAACATCATAAATGTAGCTGGTATATTTCATATGTCGAATGGCATAACTAAACACTCATACAAAGCTTGCCTAGTTTTGAAGGCAGTCTTTCAGATATTTTCTTCTCTAACTTGAGCCTAGTGATATCCGGGCTTTAAGTCCAACTTGGTGAGGTATTTCGCTTATAGCAACTAATCGAATAGATCATTTATTCTAGGATTGGGGTATTTGTTCTTGAGAGTAATTTTATTCAAATCCCTGAAATGTATACACATTGACCAAATCCCATTCTTGTTTGACACAATGATGATGGGTGACCCACATGGTGATATCAAGTCATCTGTTAAGAAAAATTTAATTCAATCTGTTATGGATAGGGTGGAGAATGTGGAGAATGGATAGGGTGGGGTGAAATACGCAGCAGGTGGACAGCATCCGGGTGGGAGGTAGCGTTAGCCAGAGGAGACAGTGTTACCCCGAGGAGCACGCAGTGTGTGTGTGAGCATTAGCCAACACGTAGAGGCAACGTTAGCCAGAGGAGAAGGTTTTGTGGGCAGAGGCACGTAGCGCAGTGTTAAGGAGAACGCAGCGCTAGGAGAGCACCCACTGTGTCAGCAACAACGCAGAGAATCGGAATTCTCTGTAGAGGGATTCTAGAATCAGTGTAGACAGAACGCAGAGGGAATTCTGGCATCGTTTATTGTGATTAATACTGCATAAGAATTTGCATTTTTCTGTAACGACTGTTCACCCATGACAAGTCAGCAACGTCATTTTTATATCTCCTTCTGTTATGATTCACATCAAAATTCTTATTAGAATGCCATGTTACGTTCTTTAAATTCACATGTTATATCGAAAACCTTTTTTTAATACGTATATTATATTAATATTATGTATGATACATATCATCATTTACATGGTATTCACGTTCTATGCATCTTTTATAAATGTTATTAATATAATGTTTAAAACATTAAAAGGATACTAATATGTGTTTTGACTTTGTCACTATCACTATAATAATGGTATAGACTTTGTCAATTTTAAAAGTTAAGTTATTTCTCAAACTTATTTTTAGGAATTTGTAAGCTCAAAAATTAGCTTATTGGGATTTATCGATAAATATCCATAATTGTTTATTTATTTTTATCCATTTTTCTTGCATTAAGTTGAGAAGATCATTCTCTCAGCGTGTAAAATTATAATGAACTCATTTTATAGCTTATTTTAGGTATGTGAATAGGGTTATCTTGATAGTTTTCTAGCAAGATCACTTTATTCATATTGGTACTCAAGACATTTGCAGATCCTCAAATTACTTTGGGATTGGCGAGTTAATCTTCATCCTAAGATCAAGCACAATTCTTCCTCCTCTAATTAGAATACTTTAGCTTTTGGCAAGGGATGAGGTTATCCATTGCTTAGTTAAGATAAGTTTCCTTTCATTTCCTTTTGCATCATAGACCTAGTTGCATTTGTTTCTTATTTTTTCAAGACTCCTTGCGAAGGAGAAAGCCTCACAGTGGCTTGACTAAGCCCTAGTTTCAATCAAATCATTAAGAATCATCTCGCCTAAATATTATCATACAAATGACTCATTTTCCCTTCAGTTTGTTACTCTTGAATAACCATCACTCATAAGCATACTGGAGATCATTCTTGTGCATATTGTACATACTTGTTTAGGTAGCATAGACTAGGTTAACTTAGGCTAGTTCTAGAACACAGGTAACTGGAAACCCATTTGCACCAGTTATGATTACTATCATAATAAAAAAGATTCTAATTGGGATTATGACCGAAAAATTTCTCTACGCATCAACATATGAGTGCAATGAGTGCCAAAAATTGTGTGCGCCAATGATATTAGATTTATGAACTAGTCGCTTCAAAGCATAGCCGAGCGCTGGTATTAAAATACCTATGTGTTGTTGTGTTCGAGGTTTTATATTGTTCCTGGAACAAAACTATTTCTGGTCTACAAAACCATTTGGTGACTCATCCTCTATGTCAAATATCTATTTTTTTTAGTCTCTTTTTTGGATTAACATGGAAGTCGAACTTGTCACTTAACGTTGTTTGCCTTATAAACGTGTCGGGCTATGTGATATGACCTTATATACAATCCGCACTTTATTATGCAATCATTTGTGTTATATTTGTGTTGACTTTCCTTTGTATTACATAGTTTACCGTCTTTGATTTAGTAATTGATGTTTGGTGCTTTTTATTTTAATATATATATATATATATATATTATAATATATTATTATATATATATTATATATAATATATATATATATATTAATCACAAATTGTCTCTATAATGCATGATATCTTACATTAAACAAAAGAACAACTCTTGCATCATCAATTCAAAATCTATATCAACTTGTTATTTTTTATTTTTCTTTTTAAAAAAAATGTTAGTAATCTAATGTTTTCCTTTATTGATCGAACACGTTGATTTTGTTTATATTTATGGAGGCGCTCTTAATTTTGTGTCAATGGATGTTATACTAATAGATTTAAATCTATTAGATTTTGTTCATTTTTCTTGTTCATACTTACATGTTGTTAGTTATATGTGTGTGGATGTTGCAAGTCGTGTTAAGCTCATTTCAAATCATTTAGTAAAAATATTTTACTAACTTGCAGGAAAACTCAAAATGATCTCTTATTTACATTGATGTTTAGCTAAGAATTATTTTGTTTCACGTACATATTATTCGATCCATCCATTTCGCATGTTATGGAAACACTGTAAATTTTGTGTTTGCAGCGACGCTCTCAATAATAGTTTTATTTGATTAAACTTTAATTGTTGAATTTACTATGCATCTCTTGTTTCCCTGAACATAAGTTTAACCCTAGGATTGTATATGCATCAGTAGCTTAGAGTAATAGTTGCATTTAGATTAAGTTCTTACATTGTTTTCTCTTCATATTTTCAAAAAAGACAAAAAAAAACATTTTCCCAAACTAAGCCTCCATTTGTCGGAGCATCATCTTGTGAAGGATAACTGGATCCAAAATTTCAGTGAATATTGCCAACAATGGAAAAGAGTCTAATCAGGATTCTGACCGGACAACTCATCTCATGTTGATTTAGCACATTTCAAGACCTCAACAACTCCTAGAACACATACATGTATGTTTGTAGCAACTCTTCCAATTGCTGTTTAAATTTCTTAATATATCCCTCTAAAGATGTATTTGCTCTTATTGACTCTTTTATAGAATTATTTTCTCTTCAAAACAATAAAACATACTTCTTTCTAGAACTTATTAGTTTCTTGGATTAGTTCGAACTTACCAGCAAAATTTTTTACTTCCCTTTGTGTGTGTTGATGGTGAATGATTTTCCATCCTTGATGAGTCAGTGTTAGTTAGATCATTGCATGAAGATTGTATCTCGCATGTACATGTAGGGACTTTCAAATACCACTTTGCATACATCAAGGAGAACTACATCTAGTACTACTTCATCAGTAAATCAACACTGATAAAAAATCTATTGTTGCACTATTTTGTGACCTTTATCTCTACATCCTTGTTTACCCATCCCAATGGATATGGGTTATGATGATCATGAACTTGTAATCCCAATTTGTTGGTCAACTCTGCTGCAATGAGATTCACCTGCAATCCTAAGTCAAATAAAGCATCATTTTTTGTCCTTTTAACATGTATTTTTTTTCCCGTAGAAAAAAGTTGTAATTTTATTCATATGAAGAAAATTACATTTTGTAGATTCTTAAAGCATATGCAGATGAGTTGTTCCTGTAATCAGGATACAAAAGAATAAAAAATAGCAAGAAAAGATAAATTGACCTAGCTGGCCTATGCTTTCCTGCCCTTCTTCTTCTCCACTCTTCGCCAACCTCCAGCGTTGGGAGTGGGAGCACTAATGGCAAGCTAGTTTTCCATTGTATACATTAGTTGTTCTTTGTCAGATTCCAATCCTTCGGAACCATGTGTTCGTTTTATGCCACTTACTTCTAGTTGTAATTATTCTTGTTGTTTCAAATTATTTTGCCCCAAGTTAGGCCCCAGGTATTCTCTTCCTATATGTTTTCCTGTCTCATTTGCATGCATGTAGGTTTTATCTTCAATTCCTCCTCTTCCAGCGGTTCGGTGTGTTGCCAACCTTTGGGTTTTTTCTGTTGTTTCTTATTCCCTTCAGGGTCCTTTCTTGCCAGTGGACAGGTGTATTGGAGGTGCCCAGTTTGCAAGTATCCGTGGCATCTGAATGCTATGTTCTCATAGTCAAGCGGTTGTGTCCACAATGAATTATTAAAATTCAATGTGATGTGATCTGGTAGTCCTTGACTAAGGTCCACTTCTACATATATTCTGGCATATGTGAAAATTCCCTAAATAGCTCTGTCTTCATCTAATTTGAGGAAATTCCCCAAGTAGTTCCCAATGGCTATTAAGACTTTTTGATACCAAAAATGTAGTGGGAGGTTGTGCAACCTTACCCAAACTGGCATTGTTGATACTACCATGGTATTTTCATCAAAGTTTGGGAACCAGGGGGTGATGAAGATGCCAGCATTGCCCCAACACCAAGGCCCTTGATTGATGATGTTATCTCATTCTTGTTCCGTGTTAAACCTAACTATGAAAAACCCCTTAGGGCATAAATAAATTTCACAGTTTGGTGACCATGATGAGAAGATCCATTGATGCAGTGCATCCAATTTTGGCCAAAAACCATTAAATCTACATATAACAGCATTGTGGGCTAAATCTGTGTATAGATCAGTTACCTCTGGCAGAGATACTGTAAGTGTGGGAGATTCTGGCTTCTGTTCCATGATGTAGGGGCCTGGTAGCTCTGATATGGGTGCTGGTTTATTTTGCAGTGGTTCCTTTCCTTTGACTGCATTGTGAAATGAGCCTAAAGTTTTTAAGTTGGCTCCCTTGCATCCGCCTCACAGTCTCAGATTGAGAATGATAGTTGAATCTTTGATGACTCCATAAGCCTGAAGTAAGTGATGATCTTGCAAGTTGTGTCCTGTATATATCAGATTTTGGTATGTTGTTGGGGTTCCTAGTTTTATCTGGATCTCCATTTTTAAATCTTGTACACTTATCCCTTTTTTGATCTGTACGTAGTAATGTTTTCCTTCTATCAATCTGATAAAGGTTTGTGTTAGATCAGCCTTCATACATGGTGTATCTACCTTGTCCAAGCTTCAATTTTCTAGATCTGCCTTCTCTATCTGCCCAAAGGCACCGCGGAAAATGGGAATCGGTCTATGCCTTGTTATCCCCTATGTAGGCTCGCCATTATATCGGATAAATCCTAGCTCATCCCTATTCTGACGTCATTTTTCAGTCCAAGGTTCCGGAGCTGTTGGATCTTGGCACATCTGTTGATTGTGAGCCAAATCGGATAGATCCAGGGTTGATCCAAGGTTTTTGTGCCTTTCCACAGTGGGAGAGAACAACCCGACTCCATGCAACAGCCTTCCTTGGGCTGCAGTGGCAGATCCGGTGAATAGACCTGCAGATCCAACCCTGATGGCACCGAAAACCCCATTCCTTTGCTCCCATCTGTTATTGCTCAGTGAAAACGACATTTCTACGTGTTGTTGGAGGTGGTTTTCCCTAGCCCCTTCTGCAGTGGGCATGAATGCTGCATCATCCTTGATTATTCCGCATTTCAAAACCTTATGTCCTCTAGAGCCGAGACAACTTGTAGATATGGGTACATGAAGGGTCATGGCGCAGATCTGGGCGTCGTGCATTGATTTATCCTGGCTTGGATTACCTTCCCCGGCATCTTTCAAGCTGAAGAGTTGGGTTGCAGAGGCATCCATGTGAGCAGCATGCAGCAATTCCATCGGGAGCTTGTTTTCTTTAACATGTATTTTTATATGGAAGAGCTTCATATTTGCGTTCTCTTCTTGTTGCTAAAGGCTACTTAAATTCACCTCCTTCTACATTGATGTACAAATGACATTCTCATCCATGTTAGAGTTGCTTTCAACTTGATTGCTCAAATTAGTGGTCATGAGATTCTTCTTCTTATTATCTTTCATTTTGTTCTTCGGTTTAAGTTATGGATGCAACTTCCAACACTTCTCCTTTGTATGATCATCAACGTTACAGTGGTTGTTGGGATATTTGCACTAGTGTGTTATGGTTATTGTCCTTTTATCTTTTCCCACGCTCCACTTCTTCTTCACCTCCTGAAATCATCTTGGTGCTTTTTCTGCTTCAATCCACTTAATTTCCTTTACTTCATTCCTATGTTCTCCAGGTATTATGCCTATACACAAGCCTCATCCACTTCTTCTTCACCTCCTAAAATCATCTTGGTGATTTTTCTGCTTCGATCCACTTGATTTCATTTTCTTCATTCCTATGTTCTCCAGGTATTATGCCTATACACAAGCCTCATCCAAGTATTATGCCTATACACGAGCCTCATTACTTGCTTCCAGGAATGGATGTGTAGAGCCCCCCAGATACTTGAGAAAATTTTGGTTCTTTGGAGAGATACCTAACATTAAGGCTATCTTTCTAAGTTCTGGGGTGTACACCTATACATTTTACCCCTGCTTCTTCTTGAAGCAGTCCTATCAATTCCATTGTGCCTCTACATACATGATAGGGTAAAATTATGACTTTCTGAGGGTTTTAAAGTCCTCCCTTTTAGTCACTGAAGGATCACCCTCCAACCTCAAGGTCTTCATGTGGCTTTCCCACTAGGTCAAGGCATGGCCCTCTAATTTCAATCATGCAAATGAAATCGTTTGTTCTTCCTTTATATGATGAACATTGAAATAATCTTCTAATTGTTAAAACTAGTTATTTAGCTTCAAAGTGTTGATATCACATTGGTATAGCTTAATATCAACCTTCACTTCCATTTTGAAAAAGGATTTTGAATGGTTCAAAACACTCGAACTAGGTTGATTTTTTTTAGCTCCTTTCTTCAACTCATTCTCTATTTCTTCTCGATCTCTTAATATCCCCTATGATTGTACCTCTGCTTTAGAACCCCTATCTTCTTCATATATTATGAGATTATTGGTCAAGGCCACCATGAGGAGATTCATGTTACGATTTATATCTATAACCTATGCTTCCACTCGCGAAAACCTCTTCTCTGCAGGATCACAAGGCTTATTCATATATTCATTAGTCATTAATGGGGTTTATGGCTTTTTGGCTTAGCCAATATAGATTCCCTACAAATACCTAAAGAAACTTGCTCTAACACCAATGAAAATTGTAAACTATCATTGATATTCCACTGGATTGTTTGTCACAACAAATTTAAAAATTTTATATTTAAAAATTCGAAATATACATTATGAGGGTTTATTTCTCATTAGATTTCTAAATCTGGAAATTATTATTTACTATGTATGCATGAAAATTGTAATTACATAGAAAATAGAGAACAATGAAATAAAAAAGCATAGACCTCAATTGAAATAAGATATAACCTAGGAAACCCTTTTGGTAGAAAAACCAATTGGAAGGTGAGGTTTCTGTGCTTTCTTTCTCTCTTAGCAAGCTAGCAACAATATTTAGCATGGTTTGACCTATGAGAGGACTTTGACCTTATTAACACTTTAAATTACAAGAAGGGTGAAGTATTTAAGGTTCACTCTCAAACCAAATGACTATGGTAAGAAGGATAGGTCATGGCTACTTAATAAGATTGAGAAGAGAATATATTTCTAGTGTAATAGGTGAAGAGGTGGTAGACTTATTCTAGTAAAATCTATTTTGGAGGCTATTCTTGTATATTGGTATTCTTTGCCACATAGTCCTAAGGGTATTTTGGAAAAAATTAGAAATTTTTTTTCTAACTTCCTATGGGGAGTGTGGGATGGGAAAATAACAAAATGGGCACTCACCTTGCCATATGGAAATCCAAATATGGGCCTAAGGTGACCTAGATTTAAACAAAAACGCAACAAATTATAGATATAACCATAAATACAGAGATGTAGCAGAAATAACACTTCATTTCATTAATATCAAATACTAAAATATGCTTACAAACAAAATGGAAATAAGACTAGCTCGGGCAATGGTAGCTTATCTCTGAGAAATGATGTGGTAGATACATGCCTCTAAACAGAGTTACAATGAGGCTCAAGGGCATTTTTATTATTTAACAATAATATAAAACCCTAAACAACCAACACCCTAACCTGAGGAGATGTAACACCAAGATTTTACGAGTCCCTTTGGGGTTAGTTGGGCAGTGAACATCCCGGGGTTGTAACTTGGTCGTATTATCTCCATTTGTCGTGTATGATACCTCATTGGAAAGATCTCTTCAAGGACTATAGTTTTTGATGCGATTTCTTTTGAAATTGTGAGAGATATTTTTCCAAAAAAAAACGTCGCTCAGGGCTTCAAAATGGCTCCGAAAGTTCAGGACCTGAAAAATAGTAAATTGTGCTACAATTAAGGAAAAAAATGGTGAGGGTCCAATTGGAATAGGCGGGTGGCCACTAATATCCATCTGGATCATTCCTCACCTTTAGGAAGCAATGGTCTCCATTGTGTTGAGTTCCTCCATGAGATGAGGAAACTTCTGTTAAACTTGGCCCTGGTGAGCCATTTACCTTAGTGCAGGAGTTGGCCGGCTTTGACAACTCGATACAGCTAGATCTTTTGCTGGCAAGTGTTTTTTATTTGTGTGTCCATGATCTAATCAATTGAATCTTGTTCCATGCAGTATGGATTTAACTCTGCTGGTGTGAGTTGTTCTACAATGTCAGATGTGTCTAGTAATGGTGTAAAGTATGGACAATGGCGATCCACATTGAACACTGGGTGCAAGCCAAGGAATGGGGGAATTTTGAGCTCAAAATCAGTATCTCCCACATCCTTGGTGATAGTGTATGGCCCATATCGAAGCAGGTGAATCTTGCGGTGGGGACCAGTGAGGCGCTCCTGCTGCAAATGTAGCCAAACTTTGTCGCCCACCTGGAACTTGTGTGGCACCCGATGTTGATCATGTCGATGCTTGTACTTAGCATTGCTTTTATCCAATATGTCATGGACCTGTTGGTGGATTTGTTGAATGTGGTCAATGAAAATATTAACCTTGTCAGCTTCAGACTTGAGATGAGCCGAATCTGCCTGAGTCATTGCAAATGGTATGGCCACATCAATGAGACATAGTGGTTGGAATCCCAAGCCCACCTGAAAAGGGTTGTAGCCAGTCGAGCTGTGGAGAGCTCGGTTATAGATGTGTTGGACATAGGGGAGGCTCTCATGTGGATTCTTTGAGTTGTAGATGCAAAGAATGTGTACGGTCATCCTATTGACAACCTCTGTCTAGCCATCAGTTTGGGTATGGAAGGTTGTGGACTTAGTGAGCTTGGTGTCCAGCATCAACTAGAGACTGGACCAAAATGTACTAAGGAACCTGTTGTCCCAATCTGAGATGATAGACTGTGGGATCCCAAAGTGTACCCACACTCGTTCAACTAAGAGTTTAGCAATGGCTTTTGCTATGATATTCTTATTGTAGGCCGCCATAATGGCCATCTTTGAGAATCTGTCACTGAACACAAAAACACAGTTGTTGCCATGCTTAGTAGAAGGAAGGCCCGACATGTAATCCATGGAGATGGATTCCCAAGGTGGACTAGGGGTAGGCAGCAGAGTATAGAGGCCTTGCTTTTTGATGGTCAGTTTGGCAATGGTGCAAGCAGTGTAGGATCTGATGTACTTCCCGACATCTTGTCGAAGATTCGACCAATAGAAATACTTCTACAGTACTGACACTGATTTCTTGACCTCGAAATGCCCAATGGCCTGACTTTAGTGCGCTTCCAAATCATCTTGGCATGCTCACGTGAAGGAACACAAAGGTGTCCCAGGTGGCTTAACAGAGCATCCTTGAGGTGAAAATCTAGAACTTTTGACCCTCCAAGAGCATATGGTATGTGTGGCTGAATTATGGGTCACTTTTGTAGAGAAGTGGCCAATCAAAAGTCTCATGCCCACAAGAGTTGAGAACAGTGGTTAACGCCATGATCGGTGGTCGGTTGAGGCAGTCTGCAACATTATTGGTGTTTCCATTCTTGTACTTGATATTCAAATGGAACTGTTGCAGGTATGTAGACCACTTATGATGGTGACCATTCTGCAACTTCCCTTGTGTCTGTATGAACTGCAGGGGTTGGTCGTCTATGTGGATGATTGTTTCCTTCCCCAAAATATAATGCTTCCATTGTCGGCAATCCTGCACAATGGAATACATCTCTTTGTCATAAGTGAGATACTTCCAGATTATGTCTGAAAGTGTCTCACTATGATTGATCCAAGTCTGGGGTTCTTTCCTTTGGATCCACCGATCGTTGATATGTCGATCCACCAATCGCCGATCTGTCGCTTCGCCAATTTTCGATATGTCGATCCGCAATCGCCGATGTGCCGACCTGTCGATCATCGATATCGCACCTTGCGTATCAGATCGGTTGGGTCTATGCCTTCTAGTTCTCCAATATCACCCATCACTTGTAGTAAGAATGCAAGCGAGCAAAATAGTAAAATGTGCTACAATTAAGGAAAAAAATGGTGAATATCGTCTAGTGGGAGAGAAGATTGCAAAGCAGTAAGAATGTGGGTAACCTTCTTTCCTTATTGCTTGATTTCATTTCTGCATTAAAGGGACAATTTTATCCCTTGGGTTACAAGCAGAAAGCATTAATCAATTGGCAGTATTTAAGGCAAGGCAAAGGTCAGGATGTTCAAAGTTTTACAAAAGAGTTTAGAAAGCAAGCACTTAACTTGGGTATTGCACTTGATACACCTGAAGTAGTAACTAAGTATATTGGATCATTACATAGTTACATTAGGCATTCGTTATTATTGTTTGAACCTACTACCATTGACTCAGCTAGTGTAAAGGTCATTCATCTGGAAAACAGGGGAACACATGGACAAGATGACCACTCAAAGAGAGTCGCGGCAGCCAAGAGAAGGGGAGCAAAGCCCTCTTTCACACATTGTGATAAAGAGGGGCATGACGAAGAGAATTGCTGGAAGCTGCACCTTGAGTTGAGACCTGAGAGGAACGACAGAAAAGGGAAGTAGAAGGCTGTTGTTGCCATGCAGCAAAGCCCATATTCCAAGTCAGAGGAAGACGAGAAGGTCACAACTACATGATTTTCATGGGGTAGGCCCATTGACTTGGGGTCTGACTCCAGCGATGAGACGAAGTTTGCAGCCTTTGGGATCATGGCAAGAGGACCCATAGAGTTGGGGTCTAATTCCGGCAATGAATCAAGGATTTCCACCAACATAACAAACAAGACACTCCCCGCAGCAGGACACCAAGAACTTGAGGAGATCAACCACCACGCCCAAGCAGAGAATGTTGAGCTAAGGAGGCTTCTATAGGAGGCAAGGGAAGAAAACCAAAAATTACTACGCCAGTTGCAAGCCAAGGACACATCCTTGGAAAAGCTACATCATAGCCATCTGGAGGTAAAAAACGATTCTCCAATTTCATATGATTTTCATGATGATAAATTTGCTACCTTTGAAAAACATACTACATGGATTGGATCCAAACTAATGAAGGAAATGGGATATCAAGGAAAGGGCCTCGACATCAAGGGCCAAGGCATCATAAACCCCATCAAATTCAAGGAATTTTCGTGCCATGCAGGACTCGAATACACCCAAAAGGAGCTGGGGAAAGCTCCAATATATCCAGTAACCAACCAATGACAGACGACAAAATTCCTTCCTCACAGTCCAATGATAGCGAAGGCTCCCTGAACACTTATCGAAGGAACACCAGGGGAAAGCGCCCCAAGGCAACCCCGAAAGTCTAGAGGAGAAAGAATCATTGTAGTCATTGCAACCAAGAGGGGCACCAACAAACCTTGTGTTCGATACTCCATGCTCCGGAAACATCGCTAGAGGAGCCAAAAGGTGAACATGTTCAACAGATAAATCCACCCCATTCACAGTGGTCTGCTTTACTAAGTTGGTTTTTTTAGGGGTAGTAGCTTGTTATGGCCAACATTGTAAATCATACGTTGCAAGAAAATGTAAAAATGATGGTGTGTGTCCCATCACTTCAAAGATGCAATGATGATATTTTGGCCTTTTGTTATTAGTATTTGAGGCATTAATTACTTTTTATGTAATCCTTAGCCAATGAGTGTGTGATATGAACTCTTGGCAAGGAGGGGTTGTTGAGTCGTGTGTGGTGTGCATGATTGCAAGAATGTACCAGTTTCACGTGCAGGTGATTGAAGTTTGGATTGAGACAGCGTGCCAATGCTTTTGGGGTCCAAAAGCTCTTTAGTGGGGAGGATTTATCCAGGTGGATCTTCAGACACAATGGCATGGAAAAGCTCAAAATTTAAAGTGGCAAAAAGGCAAGTATCTTGACATCAAATCTAAGTGCTTGTCACCCTAATTCCAATGGTGCTAATGGCACTCCAATCCAAGTCCGGATGATGAAATTATCGCCAAAAGACTCTACCTTTTTTCCTTTGAAAAATGAGGCATTTTCTCTAAAAACTGGGTTTAAAACCTTTAAAAGGTAAATCGCAATTGGAGGAGTCAAAAGGCGAGCTTAAGGCATGGATAGAGGAACCTCTAATTAGCGATCTCTGACTAATCGCAAGCGGGGGAAAGAGATGAGTGATATCGGAGAACCAGAAGGCATAGACCCCACTAATCTGATACGCAAGGTGCGATATCGGCGATCGGAAAGTTGGCACATCAACAATCAACGGATCAACGAATCGGCATATTGGCGATCGGCGGATTGGCATATCGGTGATCGATGGATCCAAAGGAAGGAACCCCAGACCTAGATTAGTGATATGCCACCAGATGCCCCTGTTGAGTAAGGACTTCCCCAATAGCACAGTCAGAGGCATCTATCCCGATCTCAAATGGTTGTTGCAAGTCTAGTAGTGTAAGCATTGATGTAGAGCAGAGGTGATGTTTCAACTTTGCAGATGACTTCTGTTGAGATTTAGACCAACATAATTTTTCTTTTGCTCCTCCCTTGGTGACTTGACTCAAGGGCCAAGTGATATGAGAGAACCCCAACACGAACATGTGGTAGAAATTGGCAAGACCCAGAAAGATATAGAGCTCTGTCTTAGTGGTTAGGGCTGGCCAATCCTGAATGACCTCGATCTTGGCTAGATCCACATGCACCCCCCGTTCATCAATAATGTATCCCAGATACTGAACCTAAGTCATGCAAAAAGTGCATTTCTCCAAATTGGCACACAGCTTGTGTTTCCGCAGCGTTTGGAGAACCTGTTCAATATGGTGGAGGTGCTCTTCCCAATTCTGGTTGAAGATCAGGATGTCATCCAAGTATACCACTACAAATTAGTTGGTGAATGGCTATAATATGTCATCCATCAGCCTCATGAAGGTTGCAAGAGTATTCCTCAACCCGAAAGGCATAACCAACCATTAGAAAACGCCCTCCTTGGCTTTGAAGTCAATTTTCCACACATCAAAGGGCTCGATTGGTACCTAGTGATATCCAGACTTCAAGTTGATCTTGCTGAACTATTTTTCTCCCTTGAGTTGGTCCAGAAGGTCATCAATCTATGGGATTGGGTACCTATTTCAGACAATCATCTTGTTCAGCGCTCGATACTCAATACAGAGTCTCCAAGTCCCATCCTTCTTCTGTACCAACACGAACGGGCTCCCACAGGACGAATAACTTGGCCAGATGTGACCTTTCTGTAACAGCTCCTGAATCTACCTCCTGATTTCATAATTCTCCATAACGGAGCGTCGATAGATTGGTCCATTGGGAAAAAATGAACCTAGGGTCAGATTGATGGAGTGTTTGACTTGACAATGTAGAGGCTCGCCTATGGGGGAGGTGAAGATGTTCACGTACTCCTCCACGACCTTGTCCATCTGTTGATGTCATGCGGAGTGGCCATGTTTGGAGGTCGTGGCCACCGTCTTCTTCTTTCCCTGAGGGCGTATCATTAGGAAAACAAATTTCCCGATTTTGGAAATGAGCTTACTGCATTGTTTTGCAGTAACCCAAGAGATGGTGGTAGACAACGCTACCTTCGGCATCCTATACAACTTATTTCCCAAGGTAATAATAACAACGTGAGGCCTTGACTCATACATAGCATGTAGCTTCCACAAGTATGGTTGCCCTAATAATACATCACAAAAGTTAAGGGGAACAACGTCACATAATACCCCATTTGTGAAGTGCTTGATGTTGTATGGAAGATGGCACTATTGGCTCACGTGAAGATCTCGTCCTTGGTGAAGCCACCCGATGGTGTACGGTTGTGGGTGTGATGTGGTCGATAAGCCCAACAGCTTCACGACCTCTGTTGCAATGAGGTTCTTTTGGCTCCCACTATCAACAATGCATTGTAGCGGGGAACCCTTTACCTACATCTAGGAGTGAAAGAGACGCTCCTCCTCCTATGGATCTTCAAGTTCCTCCTTATGGATCTTCGTGTTGGAAATAGTGGCGTTGGGCTCTGCATCAATAATCTGCTTCCCTTTTTCATTACCCTTGTCGGGTTTTGACTCAGAGTAAGAACATGCATTTGATTTTGAAGCCTTCATCTCAGCCACTAGTGACTTCTTGGCCCAACGCTCACTTGTGTTGTGAGTGGAGCTCTTATGGAACTCACACCACTTTCGCATGTCCTTCGTCGGCTTTGCAGTTTTTTCCTTTGCTTGTGGCTTTGGCAGGTTGTCTTGGGCTGTCCCGTCTTGGCTTTGTCCTTTGTTTTGTGGTTTAGGGGCACCTTTCCCTTGCTTCGGATTCATAGATCAAAATTCTCGCTTCTTCTGTTTAAACTTCTTCTAGATCTTGACATTGTATCTGTATGTCGTGCCAAGTGAGGAGATGTCGAGGAACTCCATCTCGTCTCGGATGTATCCGTGTAGGAATCCGCAGTACTTGAGTACCAAATGTTCCTCAGAATCCTTCATACCCAACCTCATGCGAAGAGTATGAAAAACATTGGTAAACTTCAGCACATCTTGGTCCCTTCCCTATCGCAGCGTGGTCCACTTTATGTATTTGTCCTCATAGCTCTCGAAAAGGTCATACTACTTCTTGATGGCATCCTTGAAAGAATTCCAAGTGGGAGCAACTAAAAACCTTGAGGTCGTACTTTTATCCTTCTACTCATAATAGGTTTCCCACCAGTCCTTGACGTGGGGGCAAATTTGAGAAGAGCAAAAGTAATCTTTTCCCGGCTGGAAAAATCATGAACAGAAAAATATCCTTCTAGCATATTTAACCATTTATCTATGGTGTATGCGTCTATTTGACCCTCAAATATGGGAATGCCAAAGTTTACTTGTACCTTAAAAGGTATGGAGCCTCCAAAGTGGCTGCTGGATGTGGATGCGCCGTCAGTGAGCAACTGTTGAAGGATCTAGCAAAGTTATCCATCATCGTGTTCCTTTGTTTCTTTAGGGCCTCCTTAAGAAATATTTTGATAAGATCTCCTGCTCCCTCATCTTTCTTTTCTTCCCCCATGGGTGGCCATCAAGGTTTGCGAGGCTGATCTTGCAAAGGTTCAACCAGATCAAGCCCTAACTCCTTATATTGCGACCTCATTGGGGACATGCAAAGAAAAACAGAGAAAAAGTAGACCACTCATATACCACTGATCCAAATGTAAACAGGAATGCAACAAATTACAAATATAACCATAAATATAGAGACACAACAGAAAAGCCACTTCATTTCATTAATATCAAATATTGAAATATTATTGCAAACGGAATGGAAATAAGACTTGCTCTAGTGATGGTAGCTTATCTATGAGAAGAGATGTGGTGGCTACATGCCTCTGAAATGAGTTACAATGAGGCTCAAGGGCCTTTTTATTATTGAACAAATAGAGAAAACCCTAAACAACCAAAACCTAACCCGAGGAGATGTAACACCAAGAGTTTATGGGCCTCATTGGGGTTAGTTGGGCAACCAACTTCCCAGGGTTGTAACTTGGTTATATTATCTTCGTTTGATGCGATTTCCTTTGAAATAACCAAAGGAATTTTGCCAAAAAAACATCATTTGGTCATATTATCTTAGTTTAGCAACCAACTTCCCAGGGTTGCAACTTGGTAATATTATCTTCATTTGATGCGATTTCCTTTGAAATAACCAAAGGAATTTTGCCAAAAAAATATCATTTAGGGCCTCAAAAAGGCTTTGGAAATTCAAGACCCGAAAAATTGTAAATTGTGCTACAATTAAGGAAACATACAAAAAAAAAACAATGGTGAGGGTCCAAGCGGAATAGGCGGGTGGCCACCAATATCCACCTGGATCAATCCTCCCCCCTTAGGAAGAAATGGTCTCCATTGAGTTGATTTCCTCCATGAGATGAGGAAACTTCTGTTGAACTTGGTCCCCGGTGAGCCCTTTGCCTTCTTGCAGGAGCTAGTCGACTTTAACAACTCTATATAGCTAGATCTTTTGTTGGAAAGTGTTCTTGATTTGTGTAACCATGACTCAATCAATTGCATCTTGTTCCATGAAGTCTAGATTTAACTCTATTGGTGTGAGTTGTTTTACAATGTCGGGTGTGTCTAGTAATGGTGGAAAGTATGGCCAAAGGTGATCCACATTGAACACTAGGTGTAGGCCAAGGAATGGGTGCTAAAATTAAGGAAACAACCTTGGTGATGGTGTATGGCCCATATCAAAGCAGGCGAATCCTGCGGTGGGGCCCAACGAGGCGCTCCTTCTACAAATGCAGCCAAACTTTGTTGCCCACCTGGAACTTGTGTGGCACCCGATGTTGATCATGTCGCTGCTTGTACTTAGCATTGGCTTTGTCCAATATGTCATGGACCTGTTGGCAAATGTGTTGAATGTTCTCAATGAAGCTATTTGCCTTGTCAGCCTCAGACTGGACATGAGTCAAATCTGCCGGAGTCGGAGCAAATGGTATGGTCACATCAATGGGACATAGTTGTTGGAAGACCAAGCCCACCTGAAAAGGGTTGTGGCCAGTGGAGCTGTGGAGAGCCTGGTTATAGCTATGATGGACATATAGGAGGCTTTAATCCCATGTGCGTGGATGCTTTGAGTTGTGCATGTACAAAATGTGTACGATCATCATATTGGAAACCTCCGTCTGGCCATGAGTTTGGGGATGGAAGGTTGTGGACTTAGTGAGCTTGGTGTCTAGCATCGACTAGAGACTTGACCAAAATGTCTTAAGGAACCTGTTGTCCCGATCTGAGATGGTAGACTATGGGATCCCAAAGTGTACCCACACTCGTTCAAATAAGAGTTTAGCAATGGCTTATGTTGTAATATTCTTCTTGCAGGCCGCAATAATGGCCATCTTTGAGAATCTGTTAATGACCACAAAACACAGTCTTCGCCATGCTTAGTATAAGGAAGGCCCGACATGTAATCCATGGAGATGGATTCCCAACGTCGAATAAGGGTAGGCAGCAGAGTATAGAGGCCTTGCTTCTTGATGGTCAGTTTAGCAATGGCGCATGCAATGGAGGATCCGATGCACTTCCCGACATACTATTGAAGATTTGGACTATAGAAATACTTCTATAGTACTACCACTATTTTCTCAACCCTGAAATGCCCAATGGCCCAACTGTAGTGCACTTCTCAAATCATCTTGGCATGCTCGCTTGAAGGAACACAAAGGTGTCCTACGTGTCATAACAAAGCATCCTGGAGGTGAAAATATGGAACTTGTTGACCCTCCAAGAGTTTATGGTATGTGTGGCAAAATTTTGGGTCGCTTTTGTAGAGAAGTGGCCAATCAGAAGTCTCGTGCCCACAAGAGTTGAGCACATTGGTTAAAGCCATGATCAGTGGTCGGCTAAGGCAGTCTGTAACATTATTGGTGTTTCCCTTCTTGTAATTGATATTCAAATGGAACTGTTGTAGGTATGTGGACCACTTCTGATGGCAATCATTCTATAACTTCTCTTGCATCTCTATGAACTACAGGGGTCGGTGATCTGTGTGGATGATCGTTTCCTTCCCCAAAATGTAATGATTCCATTGTTAGTAGGCCTGCACAATGGAATACATCTCTTTTTCATAAGTGGGATACTTGTTTGGTCAATTTAGTGTGTCCCAAATTGCTACATTAATTTGTCAATCCGGGATTCGTAAGCTGACAAAGTGTGGCGCACTATATGTGCAAGATAACCTATTTCTTACCTTTGTCATTTTTTATTTTTATTTTGTTTTGGTGGGTTTTATCTTGATTTATGAAATTCCAATTCCTAAGTTTCTAGAAGGCAAGTATGGTTATAAGTTTTAAGGTAGTTATGTCCTTTGTAAAGATTCCAAAAACTTAACACTTCAGAAAATAGACTATAGTGAAAAATAACACTTGAATCAAAAATTGAAAGGATGATGCTAATTAAAACAAGTAATTCAGGAACTACTGATTATGAAACCATCATCTCTGTTGCTGTCTAAATTCACAAAACTAACTTAACCTACTGCACTCAAGGAAATCAAAGATTGCAAAGAAAGTAAAACTAGAATCAAATTACATCATCCACATTTCAATCCCTCGCCAGTAGTCTCGATATTGCTTTCGGAGGTAACTGTCAATGAAATGAGCAATTCAATTATCTAATTGCAGAAAAGTAAATTAAAATTAAATCACAACACCCATATTTCAATCCCTCGCCAGTAATCTCACAATGGCTTTTGGAGGTAATTGTCAATGAAATGAGCAACTCAATTTTATAACTGCAAAAAAGGAAACTAAATTCAATTCACAGCATTCATATTTCAATCCCTCGCCAGTAGTCTCGCTATGGCTTTGGGAGGTAACTGTCAATGAAATGAGCAACTTGATTTTTAACTAATCAAAGAAAATTGAACAAAACTAAACTTCAACAAAACAGAACTGGAATTAAAAGAAACTACGAAAATAAAATCAGCAGAGGGTCAATTCCATATCACTAGTCATTATGAAATTTATATGCAAATGCCCGAGCTGTCTACTCTATCTTGAAACCTGCACACACTGATCAACGTTAAACAAAAATTATAAAATCATGAGCAAAAGTGACATGTTAGAAATATATACACGAATGAATAATCATAAAACGTTGCATGAGGACTATACAACAACGAAGAAAATGAAACCTCGGTATGCAGGGGCCCTCTGCAACCTTGGCTAATGGGTTATCAACCCAAAATCACGTTCACGCCAATATGGAAAACAGAGTCTTCATATATATATATATATATATATATATATATATAATTATATATTATATATATATATATCAAAACAGACTTACAGCAACAAGCTAGTGTCACGGCACAGTGGTTCTTAACAACAAAAATTACATATCAAAAGCTAGCTATTATGCGTATCAGGACGCGTTATTTATAACAAAGGTTTCATAACTGTCTTTCTAGAAAACTACGTGAACAGAGGACATGTGAAGAACAACCTCCATGGATTTAGCAGCATGGTCACTGAGATTAGGCAACCTTATTAAAAACGGATGTTGGATCCACATCATGGTTAGCCTACAGGTGTTAGCGTGCCTCCAAAAATCTGGAAACGGTCACGGAAGTCTTTACATGCTTGAAACGGAGTCCTATTGCTATAGGACTTCTCCTGTTTGACCACTGCTTGACCCCCATTGACTACGACCTCCTTTGATGAATCTAGCTGGACCAATGGGACCCGAACCATGTCACATCATTTCCAACTTGCCCATGTGGCTCTATCTTCCTAATGACACCTGCAATATCGAATTTAACAAAAATAGCTGCGGAAAGTTGAACCAGCTGCGGAAAGTGACAAGATTCTGCAGCTCATAAGCAAAAATCTAGTTCAAACAGCAATACAAAGACATAGTCAAGAAACCACTTTAAATGCTCTTTTATAACTAATATGCAATGATATTGATGGCTTAGGAGGCTCAGGTGAATGGAAAGAAGCTAGAAAAATGTGTAGGAAAGATGCAAGTTTTGGGCTCAACATACCCCCACTGTGAAGGTGTTGCATGTCCTCATGCAACCAAAATTTTGACTATCCCCCCCTTCAAATCATATGTTCTGAAGCTTCTGCCAGTACATCCAGCCCTCTTCTTCTCTTTCTTGGTGCTATTAACATCCTGGGCTTCTTCATCAAGCATCTGAATTTGAGATTGATAAGTGCTCTACTTATCTTCTTGTACTTTTTCTTCAATTTCTTGTTCTTTTTCTGCCAGAGCCCGAGATGTAGCATAGTATTTTCATGAATGATCTTATCCAGTTTAATATGTCTATTGAGGACCTCTAACTCAAAAATTTCCTGTTTCAATGACTGGATTTGAGCGTCTTGTGCTGGATGAGGCATGGATGAAGAGCTTGGTTCTGTGGCCTTCTTTTCCATGGATTCTATATAGTCATACAGCTCCTGTTGATTCAGGCCTATCTTGGGAAAAAAATTCCTTGGGCTGACCCCAAAGTCCTGACTGATTTCGAAGTCTGGCTGAGAAGGACTTATGTTAACATCTGGAGGACTAGTTTCAATGTTTGACTGAGAATGAGGTGGACTACAGCCAGCTGGAGGCTATTCTGGTGTGCCTCCCCCTAAATCAATAAAATGGGGTCCTTTTGTTTATGCTTTCCTCCAATTTCCCTTCAACCTGATGCTTCTTCTTAAATTTTGTGGGCTAGTGCCCTCTTCCTCAATACTCTGTTTTTCTTTTTCTTTCTTCCTTACTGCAGTTGATTGTCCTTGGAGGTGAGTTAACCTTTTAGACAGTGGTTAGTGGTCCTCTTCTAAGGAAGGCTCTGGTGATTGGTAAACATCCTCTATGTCTTTCTTCCCTTTCAATTTCTTTTGCTTTTTATCCTTGGTTCTTTCCAGCTTCTCTTCTTGATCAACTTATTTGTTCTTGCTAATAGGAGGGTTTTGAATTCTTATACTAGTTTCCCTTTTCCTACTCTTCCTTATTGTACTAGTCTCGGGCACTTCAGGTGGATCTTGAAAATAATTTCTCACTTAAAACCGTTCCTAGGTATCCCTTTTTTTCTTCAATTGGTCTTCAATTGAAATCTTCACCAGCCCGTGATGATATAAATGGGGTTCTATGTCCTCTATATTATTTTGGACTATCGTGCACATCTTTTTCACGCTCAGCAATAAAAAGTAAGGGAGATTTAGGGTTTGATTCTCTAAAATGATACATATACATTGCTCCAAAATGGCCCTCACACGTAATGAACTTTTGAATAACCAACAGTAAACTGGCCCATTTCTCTTCTAAGGCATGAACAGGAATTCCTCTTTTGAATCTAGTCACATCCATACCTGGGTTACGTAGGATCACTCTCCAAGCTTTCTCGTCAATGCTCTTGTTCTTGAACCAACATTCACCTTCTTGAGGGAGTTCTGTAACAGCTGCTATGGATGCCTCGGTCACTGTAAACTTGAGGTTCCCAATTTCCACCTCCAAGCCGTTGAAAGACCTCGCAAAAGCTTTTGTAACCTCCTTATTGTAGCCTTTGAACTTTTGAATAAACCGAAGCCATCTTTCCTTTTCAATATGTTCTTTACTTGCGAGTATCCTTCCATAAATTTGGGCCCTTCTGGTTCTGCCCTCAACAACCGACCCATTCTTTCCTTCTCTTCTTTAATTCGTCTGCGTGAGAAGGTTTTAGCAGAGGTGAGATGGCTGGACTAGCGGGAATGAACAGGGTTTATGGAGAAAACCAGTGACTGTAAGCAGAAAATAGAGGACAGGCAACAGAGGTGAATTCTCGAAATGGAGTGAAGACTTATATAAACGAGGTGGTAATGTAGTCGTGGCTTCAATAAAATAGTGGGGGAGTGATGGCAGAATTTTTAAAATGGACAGCTGTGGAGTAGACATAAACACATTCATGAAATGGCTGCAGAATTTATGTGGTGGAGGAGAATCGTAATCAAATCAACCACGTCCCATAATTACAGGTGGAGTGTGAAAATGCATCCAAACTTGAGTTAAATCCGAGAATTAATCATGAGGCCGTTGGAAAAATAAATGTATGGTTCGTGGAGGAATGTCGTGGAATGAAATAGTTATGGAGGCTATCACGCTAATCATTTCATATAGTGGAGCTTGTGATTTAATAACTATGCAAAAATATGTTTTGAATGCCAATTGAAATAAATTTTTACTCATACCTTGGAATGTTTGCCACTTGTTCTCCCTAACCTTTGATCAGATGCCTTGTTGATGCCTTTAGGTGCCCCATGTCTTCATAATATGTCCTCGATCATACCTACATTTTATTTTTATTATTTTTTCCTATCATCTAACTGCCAATGTTAAATGAGAGGGTGCTAGCTGCGGAAACACAACTGGCTGCGGAATCAGTTAACAGTTGCGGAAACTGAATCTAGCTACGGAAACTGGCTCAGCAATCTTATAACTGAATGAGATGGATAAATGGTGACTGAATGAATGAAAATGGTCATAAAAACTTTTATTGGTGGAATGAGATGAATGAATGAAAATGAAGTGGAATGAAATGAAGTGGAGTAGAATGAAAATGAAGTGGAGTGGAATGAAGTGGAGTGGAGTGGAATGAAAATGAGAGAAAAAGAGAGATTTTTTTTTTTTGGAAAATATAGGGCGTTAGGAGTTCCTGATTTTTGCCCTGTATTTTCTGTATAAGACTGCCAATCAGTGATTGGTTTTCAGGCTTATACATTTTTTTTTAAATAGAAAAGAACAAAAGCTAGGCTGGTGGAGAAGAAGGATTCTTCTTCACCAGCCTTATTGCAGAATTATCTTGAAAGATTTTGACAAATTCCTCTTTTGGGAGTGGCTTATGATAGATCTTTAATCGATGGCCATTCACAATAAGAGGAGTTTGATGTTCATCAATGGTTTTGATTCTTACCCCTCCATTGCTAAAGACTTTGTCAATCTCATGTGGCCCAAGCCAATGAGTCTGAAATTTGCCTTTGAAGTCTTTAAACTTGGAATCAAATAGCAATGCCCAGTCTCCTTCTTGAAACTTTTTCTCTTTGATGTATTTGTCATGCCACTTAGCTCTTTGATATTGAGCTAGATCAGTTCTTAGGATCGCCTCTTGTCTGATCTCATCTAGCTCATTCAACTACTCCATTCTATGCTTTTGGGCTTCTGATAGATCCATCCCCAACTGAACTGCCATCTTGAAGGTTTT
>APFE031193924.1:2321-28833 GCA_000404065.3 Pinus taeda | reverse complement strand
CCCCTGCAGCGAATATTTTACGGGCGGCGTTGCCGCCCCCATTTTGAACTGGGGTCCAATGTGGCGGTACTTTTGAATATAGAAGATAATCAGGCTCCATACCCAACATAGCCTGGATTTGTAAAGGCACTAGGTTGCCTAAAGTAACTCGTAGACCCAATTGAACCATAAGGAGCTCCTTGTGGTCCAGAAAAAATCAGAGTTTGACCAACTCCAATAGAAAAACCTCTGTAACTAGTAAAGTTTCCCCTAGAGAAGTATTAAAAGGAGCAGAGAGCCCTTGGTAAGGGTTCCATGCATTAGCATAGGAAGAAAAGTTCTGGAATGAACTAACAGAAGAATATGGCATATTCCCTTGTTGGCCAAAATAATATTGATTCTCGGCTCCTAACCCACTAACTGCAGGGTTTGTCCAACTTTGAAATGGATTATAATTTTGACCAGTAGAGGAAAAAGGCATTGATCCAAAAGTTGGATTAGAATGTGGTATATGACCACCCCTAAATAGGAAACCCTGAAAATAATCTGATCCACTTGCCATGGATGTGGAGGTAGCTGATGGAATACTTAACACAACCAAAGGAATCACGTTGGTCCGCATTCCAAAAGGGAAAAAGCCAATGCCAGAGGAAACAGCTTGAGAACTTCCACTCAAAGATCGAATGGAAGTAGAATCAAATATAATAGTGTTATGAGTAATGGAAGGTATAGAAATGGTTCCTCCTCATTGTGCAGATACTGGAGTTTTCATACTCATAGCACTTGTCGTGGATGTCATGCTTGCAGCAATGGTCATCGAAGGAAAAGATCGATATAAACCTGGGCTCAAAGGCATGCTAGTTGGAGTCCCGACATATAATAAAACGTCTGGATGATCAGGAGGAAGAGGATAATTAGGAGCCACAATAGACTGAGGAAGCTCTTCAACCTCAATATCATCTTCCTACTAGAAGAGGACTTAAGAAAGAACTGGAGTGTTCCTCTCTAACTCTCTACTTGTACCATGTCTATCTTGTGAAACAATAACTCCAACCAAAGGATCAATCTTTGATGTGCCTACTGCCACTGAGTGAAAGCCACTGGCAAAATTGCTCATTCGCCTTCGAGGAGAAGACTTGGGACTCGTAAGTGACGGCCCACAAAGTCTCCTAGACCAACAAGCTGGTCAATCAGCCACTTTGAATTATTTTTGAGAAATCTACTTAAAGACTCAAAAACGTTGTAAAGGTAGGCCAACTAGGAGCAAATAGCACTCTCTGAAAGTCCCTAAAGATACAAAAATCCAAACTACTTTAAAGTATTTCCATTATGGGTGATTAGGACCAGACATCGAAATGCAAGAAAGCCAAAATCAAGGGCCTTCTAAAAATAGTCTAGGGTAATTATGCTCCAAGCCTACTATCGAATGTACTAAAGCAGTTACACTAACCTCCAGACAATAGCCTTTTCCAGTGCAAGCACCCAAGCTTTGCAAGGGTACCCTCCAGAAGTACTGCTAAATGTGATGCAACATCA
Source organism: Pinus taeda (assembly GCA_000404065.3). Lineage (NCBI taxonomy): Eukaryota > Viridiplantae > Streptophyta > Pinopsida > Pinales > Pinaceae > Pinus > Pinus taeda. Next base: position 27,318 of record APFE031193924.1, on the reverse strand, counting down.
ACCTCAGGTGCCACGGGATTCCCCTCCACAGCCACCTATTTCATCCCTAGGAAAGGAAATTGTGGATACCAACTCGTATCAAAATCCAGGTGGAACAGTCGAGAGGCAAGATCCAAAAAGTAGAAGAGGGGTTATCTCTCTTCCTTGTCTTCACTCTCCCTTGTGCTTAACTCCCAGTCACGGATATTTCTTGGTCTTTCTAACGATATTGGATTTCTCTCTTTATTCAACTTCTACATTTTGTAATTTGAGTGATCTTGGAGAGTTAACTCTCCACTCACCTATTCCAAGGCCCTAATGAACCTAAACTTGTTGGTGTTTGTTAATGACAACAATAAAAGTTCTAGTTCATTTTATTAAATCACTTGATTTTATATAGTTGTTCTTTAAGTCAAGGGGAATTATGGGAGTGAAACTGATGATGTTTTATGACGCAAAAGAAACCAATAGAAAACTAACTATATGCATGCAATCATTTTCTTCAATGAATAATGATTTCTACTTAGGTTCTATGAAAAACTATATATAAGAAAAATATTTTTCTTTTCTTTTCTAAAACCATCCACACACACCCAAAATCTAAAAAGACTAAGAATGCTTCAGATGAAAACTAACCTAATGTAAGCTGAAATGATGATGCAAGATCTTAAATATCATTCCTAAGCAAATGTGGTTCTTTATAGAGTCAATTAAGCCAACTTGGTAATGAAGAGGGCAAAACAAAAAACAAAAAAAAAATAAAAACTAATCTCTCGCCAAAGCTAACAGAACAAATTGCAAAAGATCACAATTTCTTCATAACCACAAAATAAAAGTATTAACCGTAAACCAAAAACTTGGGAACAAAAAACAAAAGCATTGTTTTTGTGTTTTTTCTTTTAAGGAAACAAAAGCAAAATTTTGAGGTCTCAAAAGCACTATAAAAATTTGAAAGACCAAGAAATAAGCACAAGGAGTCTTTAAATCGTGCAAGTTATAAAACTAATTAATAAATGAAACTTGAAACAAGAAATACTACAAAATTGCACAAACTGATCCGAACAGCAACAAAATATTTCAACAAAACTGACAAAAAGTGTAGAAATAAAAACCTTCAAAATTTCCAAAAAGGACTCTCAAAAAGCACAAAAAGAAATTAGGCCAATCAAACAAGGAAAATCAAAGCAAGGCAACTTGAAATCCGGGTTGCAAACAAAATCGAAATCAATTTCTTGTTCTGGAAAATCAGAACATCCAAGAACTTCCAAACAAAGCCTTGAACACAAGACACAAACCACAAAATTGCTTGAGAAGCAATCCTATGCCAATCCAGACTTTTCAATGAGAAGGAGCTTTTGAAAAAGAAATCTTGCAGGAAAATTGAGTTCTCCAGATAGTAGATGACCCTACAACAACATAAATCACCAGGCAGAAGACCTAACTATTGGCATTATGTTTCAAGTGTTGTCCTTGATGGCAACTCACTCAGAGGTTGGTACAGGTGCTCAGAGGTTGGTACAAGTGATGGCAACTTAATAAGAGGACAGATTTCAGTACAGCAGGACAAGAAAGAGATATACGCAGGTTTATCAAGGAGAATCCGTGTATACACGCAGGTTTGATTCAGTAAAAGCGCGTACATGTTAAAAGTACCTTTGGTCCGTGATAGTTAGTCCTTGGAAGTTGTGCCTATGGTTTTGGACCATGGTGTCTCGACGAACGTGTTGATCCCTAGTTTCGAGGTTGATTGTATTGGTGTTATGGTTTTGGACCATGGTATTGAGAGAGGCCTAAACCTATATAAGGAGAAGATCATTAGGCCAAGATATGAGAAAAGGGTGAGCATTGGGTGTCTGACGAAGTGAGAGGATCTGGTATTGCTGGTTGTCTGTTCAGGAAGTTTGGCAAGGGTCGGATCTGACAGCGGAGGCATAAGTAATCATTTCTAGATCTGTACGCGGGTTTCCTTTGGAGAAAGTGTGTATACACGCGGTTTCGGTAAAGTGCAGTAGTGTATGCATGATAAAGTTTGATATCTCAGGTTGCTGCTGATTCTGGTGGTTGTTATAGAGTTCTGGTCTCTGGTTTGGGTTCTGTGTTCTTAATGACAGGGTTTCAGTGATTCAGTATTGGGTTGTTTAATGAATTATGATGCAAGTTTAAGTTGATGATTGTATTGCAGTAATGTTTGTTTTGTACTCTTGGATCCAGTCTGAAAATTGATGAAACGTGGTCCCTGAAGATTGTAGGGTCAGCACCTACGTACTAGTAAATGGATCAGCTAGTACAAGAGCTGAGGGGGTTGTAGCTCCCTTCCAGAAGTAGTTGGAAAACGAGAGAGGGTTGTAGCCCTCTGCAGGTTGTAGCCTGCATACTGGTAAAGGACTGCACCAGTATATTGTAAAAGAAGTTTCTCATTAAAGAAGAAAGAAACGAATTGCAGCAGGTGGTTTTCACCCACATTGGGTTTCCACCTTATATCATGGTGTTCATGTGTGTGGCTCTTGTGTGATGTCCTGTTCTGTTTACTGTTAATATGCTTAATAATGTTCTGATGCATTCACTGAAGATTAAGCTAACTGAATTATAAGATCTCTGGGTATACGCTATTTGCTTTAGACACAGTCGCGTGTATACGCTGGTTCACTTCATTGAAGTAGCGTATATGAATCTGAGTATGAAATTGAAAAGTTTTATCTGATCTGATAATACTAATTCACCCCCCCTCTCAGTATTATTTCCAACACCTTTCCCTTGCTTCAGATTCGCAGATCCAAAGTCTTTCTTCTTCTATTTAAACTTATGCTAGATCTTGATGGCGTATCAGTACGCCATGCCAAGCGAGGAGATGTCTAGGAACTCCATCTCATCTTGGATGTATCTGTGTAGGCAGCCGCAATACTTGAGTACCAAATGTTTCTCAGAATCCTTGATGCCCAACTTTGTGTGAAGGGTATGAAAAACATTGGTAAACTTCGGCACATCTTGGTCCCTTCCCTGTCGCAGCGTGGTCCACTTTATGTATTTGTCCTCATAGCCCCGACAGAGTAGCACTGCTCCTTGATGGCATCCCATAATGAATTCCAAGTGGGAGCAGCTGAAAATAGTGAGGTTGTATTTTCATCCTTCTACTCACAGTAGGTTTCCCGCTAGTCCTTGACGTGGGGGGCAGCTTTGAGAAGAGAAAAAGTAATATTTTCCTGGTTGGAAAAATCATGAACATAAAAATATCCTTTTAGCATATTTAACCATTTATCTATGGAATCTACATCTATTTGGCCCTCAAATATGGGAATGTCAAAGTTTTCTTGTACCTTAAAAGGTGTGGAGCTTCTAGAGTGGATGCTGGATGTTGATGCGTCGTCAGTGGGCAACCGTTGAAGGATCTAGGCGAAGTTATCTAGCATGGAATTCCTTTATTTCTCGAGGGCCCCCTCGAATAATATTTTGATAGGATCTCATGCTCCCTCATCTTTCTTTTCTTTCCCCATGGGTGGTCATCAGGGTTTGCGAGGTTGATCTTGCAAGATTCAACCAAATCAATCCCAAGCTACTTATATCCTGACCTCGTTGGGGACATGCAAAGAAAAACATAGAAAGAGCAAACTACTCTGATACCACTGATCCAAATTTAAACAGGAACGCAACAAATTACATATATAACCATAAATACAGGGATGCGGTAGAAATAACACTTCATTTCATTAATAACAAATATTGAAATATGCTTGCAAACAAAATGGAAATAGGACTATTTCAGGCACTGGTAACTTATCTCCGAGAAGAGCTGTGGCGGCTACATGACTCTGAACTAAGTTACAATGAGGCTCAAGGGCCCTTTTATTATTGAAAAATAAGATAAACCCTAAACAATCAAAACCCTAACCTAAGGAGATGTAACACCAAGAATTTATGGGCCCCGTTGGGGTTAGTTGGGTAGCCAACTTTCGAGGTCGTAACTAGGTCATATTATCTATGTTTGATGTGTATGATACCTCATTGGAAAGATCTCTCTAAGGAATCACTACAACAAATCCCTGTGATTAGCATCCCTTTTTACTTCTTTTTCTTGCATCTAGAGCCCATTTTTGGTGTTATTTGCATCCATTTATCAAATATGGTGCAAAACTTGACACAAAATTTGCATCGAGTTTTGCACCAAATCTTACACCAAGTTTAGCACCAAGTATTGCAATAGGTTTTGCAGCAAGTTTTGCACCAAATTTTATGCCATGTTTTGTGTCATCCTTTGCACCAGGTTTTGCTCTAGGTTTTGCATCAAGTTTGGCACCTAATTTTGTTTGACATACTTTTGCATCCTCATTTGCATCCAATTTTTGCACCTACACTTGCATCGACTTTTGCATCGACTTTTGCACCCTTTATTGCATCCATTTTTGCACCCATTTTTGCATCCCTTTTATGCCAAGTTTTACACCGAGTTTTGTGTCTAGTTTTGCATATAATTTTGCATCTACTTTTGTTGCATCCACTTTTCCATCTTGTTTTGCATCCATATTTACATCCTCTTTTGCATGTATTATTGTGCCCACTATTGCATCTAATATTTTTGTGCCACAGTTGGCGCCTATTTTGGCACCTCCTTTTGCACCCACTTTTGATTATAATTTTGCATCCACATTTGCATCCTCATTTGCATCTAGGTTTTCATCAACTTTTACATCTATTTTTGCAACCCTTTTTGTATCCACTTTTGGATCAGGATTTGCATCGGGTTTTCTATCTCGTTTTGCATTTACTTTCGCACCGACTTCTATTGCATCCACTTTCGCATACAATTTTGCATCCACTGTTGCACCAATTTTAAAGTCCACTTTTTGCATCCCTTTTTACATCTTTGTTTGCATCATAGTATGATTCTTTTTTTGCATCTATCATTACATCCACTTTTGTTGTGCCACAATTTGCACCATGTTTTTCACTTACTATTGTACCCACGTTTGCTTCCAATTTTGCATCAATGTTCACATCCTCTTTTGCATCAAATATTTGCATTAAATATTGCATCTCTTTTTGCATCCACTTTTATGTCAGGTTTATGCGTTAGGTTTTGCATCATTTTGTATCTACTTTTGTATCTACTTCCATTGTATCCATTTTTTGCATCCAATTTTGTTTCTCCTATTGCATCAATGTTTTCTTCCACTTTTACATCCCTTTTTGCATCTTATTTTGCATATTTTTTTGTATATTGTTACATCCACTTTTGTTGTGCCATATGTTGCGCCTACCATTTTAACCACATTTGCTTCCACTTTTGCATCCACATTTTCACCCTATTTTGTGTTCAAGTTTGCATCGAATATTATGTATGTTTTTGCATCCCCTATTGCATCCACTTTTGTTTCATCCATTTTTGCATCTAATTTTGTGTCCACTATTGCACCCATGTTTGTGTCCATGTTTACATCCCTTTTTCATCTTATTTTGTATCCATGTTTGTCTCTTTTTTGCATCTAAGTTTGTGTCCTTTTCTACGTCCGTTGTTGCATCCATATTTGTTTCACCACAATTTGTGCCAAGTTTTACGCCTACCATTGGACCCATGTTTGCTTCCACTTTTGCATTCATGTTTGCATCCAAGTTTGCATTGACAATTGCATCTAATTTTGCATCCACTTTTGTGTCAGGTTTTTCATGTTGTTGTGCATCTACTTATGTTGCATCCACTCTTCATCCAATTTTACTTCTGTTATTGCCCCCATTTCTATGTTCGCTTTTGCATCCCTTTTCTGAGAATCATCATATTTTTTGCATTGATGATATTCCTTATGGCATTGAAAATTATGAACAATTGATGATAATGTCAATAATCTTGACAATGATGAAAATGAATATGATGGCGATGACATGAATTGTGATTATGATGATAAAGACGATAGTGGTTACAATGACAATGATGATGATACCAATGATTATGATGATGACGATGCTAATGACCTTGGAAAATCTACCCAATTTTTAAATGTTTTCATTGCCATAATCATAAGCATTATCTTTCGTGTTGCCATCCTTGTCATCATCATCATCATTATCATCATTTCATCTAGGGCATCATCAAAAACAATAATGGCATGAATGATGATGATCTCCATCATGACGATTACAACAATGATGATAGAAATTACATTAATGATGATGATGGAAATGATAAAAATGACAATGACGATGATAACAGTGGTGATGATGATCATCATCGATCATCTCTCAAAAATAGAGTTGTTATTTCTCTTACGTATATCAATGTGTCCTAAACAACCCTTTTCTAGCACTGATCACATTTTTTGGGTTGATGATATTTCTTACAACATCTATAATTATGAATAATTGCAAACAATGTCCATAATGACGATGATGACAATGATGATGATGGAGCTGATGATGATGGCATGAATGGTGATTATGATGATGGATGATCGTGAGAAAGGGCACACTCTATCCATTGCAAGTCCTAACCTAATATTGTGAGGTTCATCTTTGAATTTTCTTGGCCATTTTTCCTCTATATGTTTCATTGCTTTGGAGTCCACAAGAATTCGCATGAATCCATCTTTACTCGTATTCTTTGCATGCCAATCGATCAATTGTGCAAGAGATTTACAACGAAACATCCGTTGTAGTCGAGGAATAATTGGCATGTGTCGTAAAACCTTATTTGGAACTGTAGAACCTTGTACATCCATATTATATCTTTTCTCTTTGCAAACAGGGCATTCTTCAATGTTTTATATTCATCTCTATATAAGATGAAATCATTTTTACATGCATGAATCTTCTTATATTCAATCCCCAACTTGACTAACAATTGACGCGCTTCTCTACAAGTTGATGGCAACACATTATCTTCAGGGAATATTTTATCCTTTAGAGCCCTGTAAGTTTTTTTTTCAAACCCACATGTTAGAAATGTCATTTATAACATTGTTTATATATCATAATGTAAAATCCACCTCAAACTAAATTAAATGAAGTTAGTACTTATATTCTATTTGAGGACACAAATTGACAGAGCAAAACTAGAAAAATAATTCAAATTACTTTAATAAGGTAGTGAAGCTCTTGTCTAACCAACCAAATAATGACTTGATTTCAAATAATATTAATGTGCATGAAAGCTTGGATGTTCTAATTGCACCCAATTTGAACACCATTTCCTTTGCTGCTTGCTTAATTCATCCATTGATGTTGATATCATCATTATTATGCATAGGATCATCACCCTCATCATTGTTTCCATCCCCAAAGAAACTTGGGAGAATTTCGTTCAATCCTTCTTCATGCATTACATTTCCATCAACATCTCTACTCTGAGCAGTGGATGGCATGTCATTAGTGTATGATAATTTCATCAATTCCTAAAATTTTGACGTGGCAGTGCTCTCTTCAATGCTTCTCTTCTTCTCCTAGTATGGTTTAAAGGATGAACTGGATCATCTTGTTGAATTCTTAATGGTATAGTTGGATCTTGATCATTAGTAGGTGTATCATCAACATCATTTACCTATAATTAAATGCAACCAGTATTTAATGTTAGATAGCAATTACTGTATAAAACATGGATCCATTTCAAAGATATACGCAATAAATTACTCAAGAAAACAATATTATACATATATACAATAAATTAAAAATATTACTTTTGAACACATTATTTTAAAAACAAGCCACATCAATTTCATATTCTTAGATTTTCTACCTTGGGAACATCTAAAAACAACAATTGTCTCAAAGTATTCATCCATGCATGTAGTATCATCATGACCAACCTCTTGTTCATTGTGTTGATTTTCTATTCCATTTACAAAATCCATTGTCATATCCTCTTCCACCCATTTATTTTTGCGTGATTTAATTGTACGGCATAGGCCACGTCCATATGCAGGTATTTGTATTGGTCTATCAAAATTATTAAACTCCTTATTTGTTCTGATTCCATTGCCAGCCTAAAATAATTGATACATGCATTATTTTTTCCAAGGTTAGAGATTAGACTATATAATGTACTTATATTGTCCATTAATTTATAGTTGAACTTATTTCTAACACCCACAAAGTATAACAATTGTATCAAAGTATTCATTCCATGTATTATCATCATGACTAACCTCTTGTTCATTGCCACCAATTTCTATTGTATTTGCAGACTCAATTGTCATATCTTCTTCCACCCACTTTCTCATGCGATGTGCTTTAACAGTATGGGGTCCACCCTTGTGTACATATTTTGGTTGTTTTACATTAAAAGGGTTCAACTTTGTATTTGTTGCAAACACATTTTCCACCTAAAATAATCAACGACATGCATTATTTTTTTTCAAGTTTGAATAATAAACTATATAAATTACTAGGTTTAGGAAAACAAGGATCGGAAACTAAATTTCATTTTATTATATTTCATAAATTAATGTAATATTTAAGTACATGATGCCCTAACTCATGTGTGTCTTCATTGAAAATAAATTCATTTGTTTCCATGGCCTCTCCTAGCACCTGCAATACACAACAATGATAACAATTTGTATTAAAGTCATCTATGGAATTGTTATAGTCTTATTTCTTATTCCATTATTTTAACCATTCTAATTTTCAGGTTAGCTATATGCATTTTCAGTTATGAAATTCTCCACCATTGTTGTGACACTCTTATGATAATGATTGAACCCAAGTTGAAGTCTTAACTTTTCATGCAGATCTACACTTCTGATTATTAGGGTCATATCTATTGAATTTTGGATACTAGTTTTTAACGTGGATATCAAATTGCTTATCTATTTTGAATGTACATTAGGAACATAGCGGTACTAGACTCTCATGAAATTGTTTGAATCCTATGGAGATTTCGATATTTACCGAACATTAGATGTTGAACATATTATACTACCATGTCATACATGTGAAGCATATTTAATATATGTTAGATGATCTAAATTACACCTTTGCATTAATATTAATATACAAATGATATTTTTTTCTTATTGGAAAAAAAACAATATGGCATTTCCAACCTATGTCAATAATGAATAAAATAATTATTGCATAAATCAATAAATCCTAAAATGATGCCTAAGTGATCTGTTCCTCCCAAAGAGACAGGAGTAAAGTAGAAATGGTACAACTATGGGCACTACAATATAAACAACACATGTTAAAACCTTTACAGGGGTAGAGCCTCTATGCACACTGTGTATGAGGGAAGGTGTTTGATATCTTATAGTTGGTTTCCCTTCATCACCAAAGTGTATTAGGTTATGAGTGGATTGGCAAAGCAACCCTTATTTGTTCCTTTCAGTTTTTAGGAAATCTCAAGTTCAACTAGTGCTAGTAGATGGTTTCAAAGATGTTTGCTAGGGTTTTTCAACAAGGTCACTAGATCCCAATGCAACATAGAGACTTCAGATTTTTTGAAAAGTAAAACCCCCACATAGCACCAAATAGATCATTAATGACTACCTAGAGAACTTAGACTAAATTAATCGTGGAAGTAAAAACTACAACCAAATTAATCATGAAAGTAAGAACTACAATTGAAAAAAAAAACATACACTTGGTAATATACTAGAATTCATCCTCGCCCAATCCAAAGTTGATGAATAATATGTTAAATATTTAAGTTGAGTGGACAATTTATAGCAAAATGGCCCAGCTCATGACAATGAAAGCGTTTCACTTTCATCATGTCTTTCTTCTTATGTTCATGGAAAGAATCCGATTTGGAATGGGAAGCTTTCCCTTTCCCATTCTTCACCTTAATCGCTAAGGCGTCGTTCTCTTCATCATCAATCTTTGATGAAGAGCCATCCTTGGTGTTCCTCCTGATCTCCTCCTACATCAAATCCGATCACAATTGTTCCCAATCTGGCAGCTTCTCCTGACCACTGACAAAGTCCTGATAACTATGCCAAATCTTTAGGAGTCCCAAAAGAGCAAGACTCGCCATAGCATCCTTGGTAACCATGATTCCAACACTTCCAAGTTCATCACGACAATGAGTGAACATGGTCAATTATTTTGGAATAGTCTCTCTTTTCTCTATTTTAATTTTTCGTAGTTTGTCCTTCAATGCCAATTTCCTTTAGTCACTGTTGTTATGGTACAAGCTTGTCAATGCTTTCCCCATAGCATATGGAGTTTCCTTACCATGGAGACTCGACACTGTGTGGTCTTGAACTCCCTCAAGAATTATCCACCTCGCGTTGGCCACACACTTCTTCCATTCAGCCAGATTTTGTGCATCCAATGTTGTTGACTTAGGAATGTCTTGATCAATGAATTCCTTTAAGCCATTATCCTCCAGAACAACCTCCATTGTGTCCCTCCAAGCTACATAATTTGATCTTCCTTGCAAGGCATACTCAGGACGTAAACTGTAGAACACCATCTGTCGATCTTGAAGTATGCATAACAATTTCGAATTTTACCAATAACCCAAAACTCAAAACTTCGAAATATCCTCTAGTATATTTAATTCAACTTTGATACCATGTAGAATTTCTTGTAGATTCATAAGCTCATGCAATTTAATAAACCATAGGACAAGAATCTACTTCTACTTTCAACCAGCGGAAGCCAATAGATTGATGAAAACAATGTGAATGATATTTATAGCTCAATAAATCATACAACTGATAGTACACTGTCCCTGCACTCTGGTCTCAACTAGGTCTTTCCCTGAACTTACATGCATGAGTTTCTCATGAGGGAATCTTTAGTTAACTTGAGTAACACTTGTGGATGCACTAGTGCACCAATTCATTATTAGTCCTCTATTAGTTCCACAAATAGTTAGAACTAATTTAATTGACCATACCTCAGTAAACTGAGTTAATCCAATTACAACTCAAATAAACTCATCTTGGACCCCTAAAATTTAGGGAGAACATATACATGACTATAGAAAGACTTCCAACTTGAAATTCCTAAGCTAATTAAGTTAATTACACTTAATTAACTATTTACAAGTTGCTATGATAATAGAATTTTATTTTAATTCACAGTTTAATTCAATGACAAATTAAATTGGAATTTCTTGTTACCATTTCTCAACATGACACAAGAAACAATGTTTTGTGATGATAAGTGATTTTCTTCCAAGTGATCGAGTTGATTGATATATATACCTATCCAAGAGGGTCGAATAACTTCCTCTCATGTCGACTTGTTCAAGGAGGGTTAAATTGGTCTTGTGTTAATTCTTTGACTCAAAATAAAAATTCTTTTCTTTTTTCTTTCAAAATTCCAAATGGGATTTGACTCTAATACATTTCTATTGACTCAAAATAATTTCCTTTTCACTCTATAAGCTTGAAGAACATGCTTTGACCAAAATGAAAAAATAATAATAAATATCAATGATAAAAATTACATTTTATTGCATTATGAAGACCGACACTAGTTACATTTTTCAACACTCCCTTTAAACTAAGGAGATATTCATAATGACACAACAAAGTACTCTCAAGTTGAAATAAAAATATAAGAAAGGATCTGGCTTGATAAGCATCAATAATGATTTACATCATCATAGGCAGCATTGTCAAAATAGCAAGGCCTTGACTAACAAGTTCTATCTCTCCATTAGATCATAGCATCATGTTGGGAGGCATAAATTTGGATACCACTGCCTCTCTAGGCACTTACCCCATCAGGTTGTTCACCAGGTATGTCCTCACAATACCTTTCCTAATCCACTAGTATAATATTTGACACTAAGAAATGTCGATCCTCATGAGTATTCTTATCTTGGATTAATGTACTTGGCTTATGGTGGTTATTCTTAGTGAAAGTAAAAATTCTCAAAGAATATCATCGGTCCCAAATGTTTATCCAATTCACCATTCTCCCTACCGGTGTCTTTACTAGGCTTACGACTGTTAGTCCTAGCCATAGTACATGACACATGGATAATATGGTGTCCACCCTCACTTCCTCTCAACTAGGGAGGAGATATCCACAAGCATAAGTTTTTCTCAAGAATACCCATCCTTTTCATACAAAATAACATCATTAATTCATCTTTATCACATGACACCTTTATGATTAAGCATTCATAATTTTCCGTTTTTCCATTTGTGATGAAAGAAAAGCAAAAAGTGAAAACCAAAATCATTAAATATACACTAGAATGATGTATCTAAGTCTAAACTCTAAGGTTGAAGTGGAAATTCATGTAAATGTTATATCTATGGGTTGTGCCAAACTTATGAAAACCTCATTCCCTAAGTCCTATATATAAGAAAAAGAAAAAGAAAGGAAAATAAGGCCCAATGAATGGTAACTCATGTATTCACTCCCTCTTTGACAAACATATGAATATATACACTCCTAGTCACACTTGGTCACATGTTTGTGATGGTTAAATCATGAAGTCCTCTTTTCCCCTTTCATTTTCACTTCATCATTTAAGCACCTAATTGAGGATGTAGGGAATGTTTGTTGCCTAAGGGTTTCATGTCTACTCTTGGTTTACTTATGTCACACTACAGTCACTTTATGTGATGGAGTGAAATACTTAAGTTTGTGGGGTTATTAGAACAATGTATTAAGTTAGTCACCACACACACATGTATTACATCTCATTTTATCCACATGTGTGCATTGGAGACTCATTGCTTTAGCTATTTAATGGAGACTACTGTAGGGATTTGATGGTATAACTTACAAAATCTCTTGGTAAAGATTGTGATTCGTCCTTTATTTTCCTCGAGAGACTTGATAATATTGAAGTCATTCCCAATAATCCATGGATATGGGGAGTATAAATTACTTGTGCTAGCAATAGAATTGAGAAATAGAGGTTTTTCATTTGTGATATTGGAGTCATAGACATTGGATACAAGGCAGTAGTCTTCGATGTCAATTAACTAAAATTGTATTATCATAATGTGAAAAGAGGTAAACATATTAATAATCTTGATGCCCTGGCCATTCCATATAATAGCCATTCCACCCAAGTATCACTAAGCATTAATTGCTACTACTTGGAAATTCCTCCCCCATTTGCTAATTATGTGAGATAGAAACTCACTTAATATTTTTGTTTCTTGTATCAACATTATTGATGGCTGCTCTACGTACCATTTTCCTTTTAGGAATCTTTGTTTTCCTTTGCTATTGAGTCCCCTCATGTTCCATGAGGCTATTTTCATGGAGAATTTATACATAAAGAAGTATAATGTGACTAAAAAAAACATGTTTCAAGATTTAAGTTCTTGGACAATACCACTTCGTGACTCCTATATTTCCTTAACCCAAGATCGAATGGTGAACTTGATGACCTTAAGGGAAATTGACCAATGAAAATCTCAAAAAGAGGTGATTTTTGACTTTATCCCGTACAAGTTAGTATACTAAAAAAAATATCCATAACAATTTCATCAAGAAATGAACCATTACATTACAAGACAATCTATAAACCTTTTGGAAACTTTTTGCTAAACCATGCTCAAAACCAACATATTTAATATTAATATTTAATAATAATATGGACAATAACATTTTTTCATAAATTGAATAACATGTTATCAAGCCTAAGAAATGTCACTAAAAAGCATGCAACTAATGGGAGTGACCACTCAAGGCCACCATAAGACAATTAATCTATTAAGACCAAGATTAATGGGGACAAAGATGTTGAAAGGACAATGGCAAACTCATTTTAACTTTCTTGTTTTATTAGGTGCAAGTTGAACATCTCAAGATAAAATGAAGAGCATAATGAATTTTATTGCATTAAGAAAACCCAAGCACGTTCTATAACTTAGCAAGGAAAAGCTATATAATACCCATCTCAATGACACAACACATGGCATTAAGTTATTTTTTATATATTATTTAAACTTTTATCATAAAATCACAAACTAGCATGAATGGAGTATTTTAAATCCATTTTTTGTAAAAACTAAATATATTTTTTTAGAAAATAAAAAATACTAAAACTAAACATATATTTAAAAAAAACTAAATCATAAGCAAATAATTATTTTTTTAATTAAAAATATTTTTTTAGAATTCTTTTGCACACGTCCCTCTATTCCAAAAACAGGAGAATAATAGAAATAAAGATGGAACAAAAAATAGATTTTATATAAACTAAATATATATTTTTTTAGAAATTAAAAAATACAAAAACTAAACATATATTAAAAAAAACTAAATCATAAGCAAATAATTATTTTTTTAATTAAAAATATTTTTTTAGAATTCTTTTGCACACGTCCCTCTATTCCAAAAAACGGATAATAATAGAAATAAAGATGGAACAAAAATATTTCTTTTTCTTGGTAAGGGTTTCCCACCATTCATTCCACTCACACACATGCATTTGCACATTATGGAAGGGAGAGGAATTATGCATTTTCACATTATGTAAGGGAAAGGAATTTTCCAGTTGGATTGGACACTGCAAGATCCAAACAAACCACTTTGATTCAACACATGCAGGTCCAGGTTTGGGTTTGGGTTTGGCCAACCCAATGAAATCCTAAAACATCAATTCTAAGTGCAATCAGCGAAAACTTTTCGAATTCACAGAACTCTCGCGATATTTTTTTTGTTGGATTCATATTTTAAAGCATTTTTGGACTTTCCTCGAGATGATCTTTCCATAGTTCATGCTAAATGTGAGTATTCATCTAGCTCTTTATTATGCATTTTTTTAATTGTATTAAATTTAAAGCATTTCGGGTTCTTCTCTTTTGACAATGCATGCAAATCAGGTTATCTCTAAGCTTTTATTTTTTTGGATGGTACAAGCTCTCGTAACAATAAAATCTTAGGGTTATTATTTGGTCGATGGAGAAGATAGAGCTATATATCATATGTCTGAGAGCTTAGGTTGTCGATTCCTCAACGATGCTATTGAAGAAGCCATTCAATTGTAGCTCAATAGGGGCAGTCCTTATTTTATTTTCTTTGACATCTCTTCCAACAATGATGTTTGTGGTAAACAAAACAATCAGATTTCACTCGAGGGCTCATTCTCTGAATTTCGCTATCTTATCCTTGAACCTTGTGATACAACTCTTACACAAAAAGATAGTTGAAATGCAAGCAGAATAAACCATTGAATCATGGTCCTTTTGGTGAGCACATTAATGGAGCCAATGACAATTATCTAGATGAATAACAATTATAAAAAATGAAGAATATGATTGTCCTGTCAACTCTCTAGAACGGAAAACCCTTAACTTACAGTTTGGACAGAGAAAGGGTAAAGTTTGCTTTGTGGACTTCAATGATTGTCGTATTTTTTTATAACCACTGTGATGCCACCATTGATAAAATATGGATGGGTAAGGAAACATTTATTGTTGTTTGCAATCAGTTTCTACATCTAGAATGGATACATCTTATCTAATTGTAATAAATATTTATTAGCAATTGGGCCACTAGTAAACATATCTCCTTTATCATTTTCCCTAGAATCAGTCATGTGATCAATTGGGAATTTATTGAGACTTTTCTATTTGAAATAAGTAATTATGATGGACGTTATGTGATCAATTGGGAATTTATTGAGACTTTTCTATTTGAAATAAGTAATTATGATGGACGTTATAGAGGTTTTGGAACCGTAGTGTCCTAAAGATCAACTTGAGGGACATCGAGTGTATTAAGTATGATGTGTGTTTGCATCCAAAACAGGGAGGAAGAAAATGAACACAGAAGAAAAGTAGCGTGCAAAAATTACATACACAATTCATGGCTTCTACTTGTCCTTGTGAAAATACACATAACCATCTATAATTCACCAACATGGAAACTCTGTGGAAACTAAACTCTGATCTCTGTTCTTATTCTTGTACAGAGATGTGGATCTTCAAAATGGCTACAAAGCCTCTATCTTCAGCATAGCTTGCACATATCAACCAACTAAAACAGCATAGCTTGCACACATCGACCAACTAAAACACAATAGTAATCAGACTGATAAAAGAAACCAAAGCTCTATAACAATCTGCAACTGAGGACTCTGTTTTCTGTGCAACTCCTCTGCATGTGGATATCCAATTGAATTGAATCACTCCAAATGTGAAAAATTGAGACACATCATGATTCACTGTGTGTTTAATTCTTATTGTATAGTGCTCGATTTAAAACTCAAGGAAAATTACTCGCAATACTCATATGTGTAATTTCTTTTGCTCACTCCATGTGGCACTCTAGATTCAATTATTGAGTTGTTACATAAACCAATCCTTCACCTCATCAGTCCATCAACAAAACTTTGAATCAATATTGTTGTAGATTCAACTAGTGCATTGGATTGATGGTTTGTTCAAATCTTCAATGCACTCAACATAATATGTATCACATGCCAACTCTTTATAGCCTCAACAACTCATAAAAATAAGAAACCAATCTAGCATTGATATGTTAAACCATCACCTAGAATTATGTATTTCCCTTGCAATGAGTAATAACGGGAACGATGTGGCTGTAAGACAGGGTTCCCAAACATGATATGTTTTCATTTATAATTCAACTTAGAAATAATAAAAGACAACAATGCTTTATGTTGGCTATTGTTGTCACTCTATAGTTTAGATTGGGTTGTGTCAATCAATCTCCAGAACCATTTCAAACCACTTTAGGGTTGGGAGCTAACCCTACCAATCCAGAGAGAGAAATTCAGAAAGGACTCTCTCGGTCAAATGTTTAGGTGCAATGGCCAGATCTTTAGTAAGGGAAAATTGAAAGGGATTTGGTTGGGTAAGGGAGGTAATCCAAGGGAAAAATGAAAGGGATTTGGTTGGGTAAGGGAGGCAATCCATTGGGTATGGAGTCAGATTTGAGTGAAAAGATGGATTATAAGTGGCTGGTAGAATTTTCCGGGAAGTAGAGGCGAGATAGATGATGTGTAAAGTCCATAAGATCGATGCAGTAATGGGGAAGAAGAAGAATTAACAAATCATATTACCTGAAGCATCTATCTAGGATGAATTTCAAATAAGATTTAGAAGAAAAACAAAAGTATTCAGAACACCACTGACAATGAATTCTGAATATCCTTCATTTAATTTAAAGACTGAAGAGTCAAGCTTCATATGTTAAACAATGAAACGAAAGTATACACAAAAGGGAAAACTAGACTCTGAACACACCATCACGCGAATCTCTAGTAGGATGCAATCCTGTACTTCTGCACTTAATATTGTCTTAATGCTCAGAAAAATAAATATGCCCAAGGGACTCTCCGAGGGACCAAATCCCTTATTCATTTTTCAAATCAATATATATACAAAAGGCTGCCAGAGCTAATCTTAACTAACTATTACAAATTTCCAAGGATAAAATAAAAATAGTTTTAATTTTGTTGCAGAAAATTTGGGATTCTGGTACTGAGTAATGGCCTTCAAATCTGGAATATGTGGCCAAAATAAGCTTTGCTACCTTTCAATCATGTTCTCGAGATGATATTAAATCTTTGACCAACTGTCTAATAATGTGGGATATGCTCTGTCATTATTATCACCATATGGCACTATCTGAGCTTGGAACTCTGATTGCCACATATTCTGGAAATGATCTTCGACCTAATGATTTCAAAACCTAGAAATGCTCAATACCTTTGTTGTAAAAACTGGAAATAGTTAACTATTTTTAGTTACCCAGAAATCCTGGACTAGATTGCTTAATTAATAGTTGAGTATCTGGAAGTGATATTTATGGTGATCCTCTGTTTTAATATTTTGGAACAGGTTCTTGAATGTTGGATTCTCTCGTTTTAGGTTTTAACCCTGTATAGAAATTACCTGCATACGAATTCTAAAATAAAGAAAATAAACAATGCGAGAGCATAACACATAAAACACATATGCACAGAGATTTCCCACTGGATCTCAAAACCAAGACTACCAGCTTGATTTTTCATTATATTCCTTTCAATGTTACAATACATATTTATACATGCCGAAGCATCCAATACCATGGACCGAAAACCATCGCGTCCAAAACCGTGGACCAAAAAACCATAGGTAGGTTCGCCCAACCTAATATAGGGTCCAAAAAAAAATTTCTCGGGGCGCTGCCCTGAACCTCGTATAGGGGGGCTACCCGCCCCCCTCAAACCCCCCGGACAGGGGGGGCTGCCGCCCCCCTTGTGACCCCCCCGTTGCGCAATCGGCGCAACGAAGGGGGGGCTTCGTCCCCCCTCTAACCCCTCGGTTCACTACGTAGGTTAGTCGTGGAAAGAATATAACACAGCCCAACACTAGCTCGATGATAAGTGTCTTCAATTTGGAAACGATCTATTTAACGGCTAACCCCTTGCCACCTAGAAAATGTATCATCTTCTTTCACACTTGGGATAATTTCCCCTTGATACCTTCTCAAAGTTTGACACTTGTACAACTTTATGATCTCTTTGAGTGATACTCTTCCCATGTTGTTTGAATGTTGGGCTCTACTAAAACGTTCCGTCGACAAAAACTGGGACTATATATTGCAGAGAAACCACGAAATCAGCCAGAATCATTGACAATTTCGAGAGAATTTTCACAAGTCAATTAATTAATGTCGCCCTTCACAAAACCCATGTCGTGGATTTGGCAAATTCAATTCCATTCACCTAGAAATCACAGCCGAAGTTGACCCTCTGGAAACCTGTGTGAATCTGTTTTTCAGGGTTTATCTTTGTGTAATCAATCCACCAGCTAGATGCCCCTTATACGCCTACATATGGTTCGCTCGACGCCTGTGCATTTGTTATCATGGCATATCTATCCATTTTTTATCTGATCTGCAAGTGTAAATTCAAATGACAGGTAACAAGATTGAAACAGTTGCATGTTGTGTTTGTGCACACAAACAAGGGTTTTATCCCACATTGGTGGGATTAACATGTTTTATGGTTTTAATATACACCATGCATTCCACATGTAAATGACCTGTTGAGTGTTATATTCCTCTTCCAAGATTGGTTTGGCAGAAAGAGTGTGTGATGGTAACTCTAACTTGGTATGTAAAATGTAAGTTTTTTTTAGTGGTGACTCTAAAAATCTGGTGGTTTCTTTTTTCAGTCGCGACTCTAAATCTAAATGTGAAACGGTTGGTTTTTTTTTAGGTAACTTTAAAAGTGGTTTTTCTTCAGGGTTACATGAATTGTTACATCCTCAGATCTCTGAAATCGATCAATATGACTGAATCAATGGTGATATGGCCGGGTAAGTAAAATAAATATTGGTTCAAGTGAAAGTTCTGGAAATGATATGCTAAGGATGCCCCCTAGGCACATGCTCCAGCAGGCAGTAGGAATGGAGTCAATGAACCAGTGGCATGCAGAAAGTGTTAAATGGGACTCATCTCTGAGAGGAATAGTGAACATGGATTCTCAAGGGAAAAAAGGTTCTTGAACAGGCAAACTTTGTGCAGTCACAGGTGGTTAGGACATGCTCAAAAAATGGTACTATGAATGCGAGAGAGATATTAAATTTATTCAGTCTATTTGGACTTGAAAGAAATATCTAACCTATGAAAACTATGGATCCTTGTAAGAAGTTCAATTTGTGAGTATTGTGCATCCTTTTATCTCAATTGAAAATACTTCATGCTTAGATTGTTTATATCATATGTTTGATTTTTTTGTAGCCCTTTTGTAGTAAGTAATTGTTTTTTTTGCGGGATGTTTTGAATTCAAATTTACAAACGAATTTAAGAGAAAAACTAAGAGGAGAAGATCCTAAAGGCTTTTCTATAGGTTATGCTTTTGCAAACTCATCTGTATTTGACAGTGCCACAAACATGTCTAAGTGTCTTGTTCAAACAAACCAACATCTTTATCAAGGTAAGGTTTTGGTTCAAGTTTTTTTATTAAGTAATTTATCTATTTGTTGGTCCACCAACTTTTACTAGTTTTTTATATTATAATATACTGAGATGTTCAATTTATGCTTATAAATTGTTTCTATCGAGCCAAAACGTTCTTGACCTTCTGAGCAAGTCAGATAATCCAAAATAAAGTGACGCATTAAAGAGCACTATATTAGGATCTTCAATGTAGCTAGCTATAGTTTTCCCACAACATGCAACAAGCTACCCCTCGTCTTATCTCACCATACCTCTGCTAGCATAGATTCTATTGGCCTTCAATTGGTGCCTCAACTTTCATGGCAAGCTAGAAAGAAAGCACGTTTTCCCTAAAGTTGTGGATTCATAAGGCAATCCTTCATCAATTAATCAATGTAGCTAGCTATAGTTTGCCCACAACATGCAACAAGCTACCCCTAGTCTTATCTCACCATACCCTTGCTAGGAGATTCTATTGGCCTTCAACTAGTGGCTCAAATTTCATGGCATGATAGTAAGCAAGCAAGTTTTCCCTAAAGCTGTGGATCTATAAGGCAATCCTTCATTAATTAATCAATTTTAAATAATTATTTTTTAGCAATTTATTCAACACATGAGAAAACCATGTTTCTCCACACATGATTGTAATAATATTACAAGAACAAAGTCAAAGTGAGAGATTCCATTGCTCTCCAAGAGTGTTGAGGTTTGATATAAATCATTGATCATTTTACAAACCATGGATGTAGTACTATTTCTGCACGACGAGATATCAATTATATTTCATCTAATAAAGAAACAATAAGTGACTTACAAACCGCAAACAAATAAGTACTTCCTACAATTTATGGAAACTGTCAGCCAAACATAAACGAGAATTACAGTATGCTTGATTTTCTATCATTCAATGCATCACCTTTTTTCAAAACAAAGGGTTGGCCTTTAATAGGTTTAGCATTGTATCGATAAATTCCCCATCCTCTCTTGGATCAAGAAAAAAATCGAAAAAATGTCATTAACATCAAACACCAATAATGAAGAACATTGTGTTGAGACATCTTGTGTGATGGCAACTCTCAGGACCGCAAATTCTTGTTCATCCTCAACGTATGCATCATCTATTGGTAGTTTAGATACCAAGATAGAGTATGACCCTGTTTCAGGGGAGATAAGAAGGACAGATGCAGGAAAACAATTCTTAAATAGGATAAAGGACTCATGCCTTCAATGATTTAGAGATCATCTTCACCTCACGTTCTCCAAGATTCCACTTCATCTAAAAAAGGTGGTGGTACAGGACATAGAGAATGAATTTGGTACTGGTTGGTCGGTTACTAAGATAAAATTGCAAATGTCGCTCAGTTGTAAGAGGTTTTGTTGCAGCGAAACAAGAAAAATTAAAAAAGTGCCTCAAGATCAAAGACTAAAACAAAGACTATTTGACATACCTTTTAAAGTATGGAAAGAACTTGTAAAATCATATGAGAAGTTGGATGCACAAATAAAGGGTGGAGATAAAAGAATTCATGTATTGAATTTTTCATTAAACATTATTTAGAATATATTAATACTTATAAGTATCTTAGACGTGTATTTGTGTGAAAATAAATTGAATTGGTTTATGTTTAAGGACAAGGCATCCAAGGCGAGGTTAACCAAGACAAAAGTCACTCATTGTAGTGGCTAGAAAGGTTTAAAAGCACTGATAACAACCTTTATAAGTATATTAAACATGTGATATTTTTTTAATAAAATTTGTACTAGAAGAAAGTCATTGTTATCTAATTTCTCCCTATTTATTGATTGACATGAACTAAAATATGGAAGACCTCCAAATCATTTGGAAAAGGAGGTGCTGCAGCAAAAGAGATGGGTTGAATTTGTTGTTTGGATGGACTCTATGGTATGTAATCTTAGTTGGATTTCCAATATACTTTTGAACCGTATTTTCATTTTATTTTTTAGTACTATTAGATATTATATCTTACCTCATTTTATGGTTAGCGTTGTATAACAAAAACATGCGTTGTGTTATGTAATTAATACTAACATGTAATATTGATTTTTTTTGCCAGAATGCTATAGGTAATGATTGCCAAGACGCTGATCATGATGATGATCCAAACTATGATCAACATATATCAAGAGATGGTGAGGATGAGGATGATGGTGGTGAAGGAGGAGATGATGATGATAGTTGTGGTGTTGATGATGATGTGGATGAGACTAATGAGGATGGTCAAGATGATCATGAGGATGATCTTGGTGGTTGTAGCTAGGCATGCACATGCATTGTTTTTTATGAAGAAATTATTGTGTAGAATGACATTGTTATGTTTAGATGGGTGTTGTGAATTTACCCTATATCAATGAAACATTTTGATTTCGTAATCATACGATGAGTTTGATTTGATTAAAGATGATGATGATATTATCATTATTATATTTTTATTTGATTTATATATTGGAAAGTATCATCATTATTTTGATAGAGAATTATAATGTATGGTGATATCACCATCTTTGGATGTATGTTGTTAATTTATCGTAGAATAATGATATTCATGAAATATTTTGATCTGTTAGTCATATTTTAATTTTAGTTGTTTTAATTAAAAATAATACTGATCTTATTAGTATTATGTTTTTATTTGATACATATGTGTTGAAAATTGTCAATGAATCATTGTATATGACGACATTGTTATTTTTTTGGAAGGATGTTGTCAATTTCCCTTAAATTTCTCTACAAATGATTTGAATTGTGATATCTTCTTTAATGATATTTAGAAACTATGATATATTTCACTATGCAATTGAAATTAGTAAAATGAATCTATAAAGGGAGTCATATATGTAAAGAAAAATATACTCTACATAAGAAGTCAAATACGGATGTAACCATGGATGCAAAATTGAAAGTAAAATTGGATATTAAACTAGGAATTAATACAAAATGCAAACAATGACATACAACGTGTTATAAACTAGAAGTGAAAAACTATGCAATAGTTGACACAAAGAATGGAACAAAACATGGCATACAAAATGATATCAAATTGGGCAAAAACAAGGACACATAAATGGACACCAAATTAGATGCAAAAAAAGATAGACAACTAGATGTAAAATAAGATGCAAAGTTGAGTGCTAAAAAGAAGCAAAAAATGTTACAAATTAAGATGCCAAATGATGATGCAAATAATAGTGTAAATTTGGGATGCAAACTTGGGCGCAACCAAAAAAAAAAAAAGATGTAAGAAAAGACATAAAACAAGATGCAAAATGGGGCTGAAAATGGGTGAAACCAAAGATGCCATATTCGATGTAAAAAATGATGCATAATCAGATGCAAATTTAGGCTCAGAATTAGACACAAAATTATATGCAATGTGGACACAAAATGAGGCAGAAAAAGATGCAAATTTGGATGGTGAAAATGATGTAAAACTAGACACCAAAAAAATGCAAAATTGGATGAAAAAGTGGGCATAAATAAAGGTGCAACATTGGACACATAAGTAGACAAAAAAAATGGTGCAAAAATGGGCATAAAAATAGCTCAAAATTGGATGCAAAAAATGATGCAAAACTTGATGCAAAAACAAATACAAAGTAGACGTAAGAAATGGCTCTAAATGAATGTACCATTAGACACAAAATAAGATGCAAAGGTGGACACAACACATGACTCAACTAAGATCCAAATATAAATGCTAATTTGGATGCTCAAAATGATATACCATTGGATGCAAGAAATGGTGTTAAAAACGATGCAAAATTGGATGCAACAAATGACGCAAAATATGGTGCAAAATGGGAGGGGAAAAATGGAGATAAATCAAATGTAAAAGTGGACGTAAAAAATGGTCCAAAAAGGGATGCAAAAATGGCCACAAAAATGGATGCAAAATTTGGTGCTAAATCAAATTCAACACATGGTTCAAAGATAGACACCAAAGTTGGTTCAAAAATAGGTACAAAATTAGAAGCAAAAACTAGTGTAAGACTAGATGCAAAACCTGGCATAAGACTATATGCAAAAACTGACACAAAATGGATGCAGAAAAAGACGTTAAATTGGATGCAAAATATGATGTAAACTTGATGCAAATGATGTCGCAAAAATGGAAGCAAAGAATGACACAAAATAGGAATCAAAAGACGAAAAATAGATGCAAAAAATGACACAAAACTAGAAGCAAAACTTGTCATAAAATAAGATGCAAATCTTGGTTCAAAATTTGACGCAAAAAATGACGCATAGTTTGGTGTAAAAAATGATGCAAAATCTAGCATGAAAAAGGATGCAAAATCATGCGCAAAAAAGGACGCTTTAAAAATTGTACAATAGAGCTAGATTTAGCACCAGGTTGCTCATCACAATTACAAAAAAAAATGCACTAAAATATGGTGTTAAATCTGGCGCAAATTGTTGGTTTTGTTGTAGTGAATATAGATGTTGATACAATTTATTTAGAAGTCACCAAAGGAAATTTGCCAAGAAATCATTGTTTAGGGCCTCAAAACGGCTCTGGAAGTTCAGGGCCCAAAAAACTGCCAAAAATAGTAAACTATGCTACAACTAAGGAAATTGAAAAACACTGAAAGAACAATGGTGAGGGTCCAAGTGGAATATATGGGTGGCCACCAATATCTGCCTGGATCATAAGGACATGGTAGGTTGGAGCCTAAAGGATATTCACTTAATTAGCATCTCCTTAGTAGTGAAATTATTTTGTATCTGAATTACCAGAGAATATCTTTGGACTAGGATTACAATTTTGAAATATATATCTCCTATGACTCTTATAGATAGGATAAGGTGGATTAGGAAGAGCATTCATAATGTATCAAATAAATAGAATGCCTTGACATTATCTTTTCCTATAATTGGCATTTATTTGGCATGGAAAGTTGGCAATGGTTCTCAGGTAAGAGTGGGTGCTTGTGTAATTATGGGATGTGGTAATGGTATTTTTCTCCTAGTTAACTTGATACAACATTTATAATATATTGGTAAAAATCATGGCCCTTAGCTTCAAGCATTTGTAGAAACTAATATGCTTTTAACCTGCAAAAGATACCCAAATACAGAATATGCAAAGAAAAATACCCAGAACATAGAATAGTGAGAGTCAACAGCAAATATTTTATTATTTAGAAAGCAATGTTCACTGGCCTCTTCGAGGGGGAAACCTCCAATAGAGCA
>APFE031193920.1:0-16466 GCA_000404065.3 Pinus taeda | reverse complement strand
AATTTATATGCGTGCATGACTAACGCACAACGCCCATCCAGTCCGAGGGGTGAACCATGCTTTGATACCACTTTGCAACACCCTCCTCTCACATTTACCAAAGTAACTAGCCAACCAGGGTAAACATGAAAGGAGAGGCTACTATGATTGGATTTGACCTCCTATTTGACCTTAAGGAAGTGGTATCAATGGAAACATCACGCAAAGTCATCCAACATCAGCCTCAGAATCCTCAGGGGACAAGTTAGCCACTTAGACAACCTGTCCCTGGGTCCCATTGATGTTCTGGACATCTTAGGTCTTATTCGCTCCCATGCTATGGGAAAGAGAGCATCCAAAAAACCAAAGTCGCTCTCATAGGCTTGCCTTCCAGTGACTAAAGACTAAAATTTCCAGTTTTGTGGCAGTAACCTCGGGAATTAATCCACTTTTCAGGCGTAGAGCCCAAGTCACTGCCCATAATGGATTGATAGCTTAAAATCAGTAAAATTATAGGGTAACAATGATGCCAAAGAAATAAGTTGAACATGACCTCAACCAGATCCCCACTATCCATGATAGGAATTTCGTCAAACATATCATTAAAATGTAACCTGCAGGTGTAAACAGGAGAATTTCGTGTAGGGATCTCATACTTATATGAGAATCTCTATTAACCATTGTTCCCTCATGTCATTTGATACCTTATCATCTATTAGGCCATAGATACATTATCCATTCATTCACAAGTAAAAACATGTTGAGAGCCATACATAGCTGTTATCATAAAACATACATATAACTAGCATAATAGGGACAAAAATATCATAAGCATATCAACCATGAAATCCATATATACATCAGTACAGTTACACGTGAATTTATCACTAATGAATTCAATAAACCAACTAAATATGGGACTACCACATTCTACCTGACCATAAAATTGTTAAGTCAAATCTCTCTTGAGTCATTCACCCCCGTGCCATATTCCAAGCATGAATGTGGGACTCAAACCAAGAGAAGAAACCAGGGAATACTGAGGGTAAACCACCTCACCCTCATCAATAGAAACCATGATTTACCGTAATCTATCCCGGATCACTAGGCCAACACATTGAACACATCATAACAGGCTTTATCGTGATCTCCACCTGATCACTAGTCCAATAAAGCATGGATACCACCGGATTTATCCACCTACATCGTGAGGAGGTTTTCTATCTCCTTGTCTCCCAGGCTTTATCGTAATCACAACCCGGATCACTAGGCCCTAAGCCGAGACCCACTCTCCAAGCTTTACCGCATATCCCAAACTTGGGATTACTATGCCCAATGGAGAAGAACCCACCTCTTGGCTTTATTGTATATCCTTTCATTCATCGACAAGGATTAGTAGGCCTATTGAGGCAACACAATCTTATTTTTACCGCAACACATAGTTTGGCTGAGGGGTCACTAGGCTGGTTGCTTCACCATGATCCATAGCCTAGTTCAGGGACCACTAGACCATGCGCTTTATCATTTGGAGATGCACCCCACTTAGCTTTAAATCCATCCAACAATTCATCTCAACCAAAACATGAGAACTCCATCTCACCATCATTATCCAAAAATGGCAAGGCTGGGTTGAAATCATTGTTACACCTGGCAAAACCCATTCCATGATAGAAAAGAACCACATGCAATACCATTCATAACAAATCTAGCAAGGAAAATACACATGCAAGTCGATACTTGCAATGAAGCCTGGTGTGGCTGCTTGAGCCTGCCTTTTGCCTGCTTGATCTTTGCTTCCTCTTGCCTTCTTTTCCTTTCTTGCTCCAATTCCAAAATGCTCTAAGAGAAATCTAAGTGTCCAAGAGTTAGAGAGAGAGGGAGAATAATGAGAGATCTCCAAAACTCAAATTACAAAAGGTTACCAACTGATCCTTACAGGCCTTTTTATGAATGAGGCCTCTATTTTCTTCATTTTCCA
The DNA here is from genome assembly GCA_000404065.3 of Pinus taeda. Lineage (NCBI taxonomy): Eukaryota > Viridiplantae > Streptophyta > Pinopsida > Pinales > Pinaceae > Pinus > Pinus taeda. The sequence continues at coordinate 14,509 of APFE031193920.1, read as the reverse complement.
TTATTTTCCTTCATTTTCCTCCTCACATGCAACCTATCACCTTTCACCTTCCTTTTCTCCTAATTTCCATTATTTTGATAAATACATGTGCCAAAAATTTTGTTTTTCCTTTCAAAATCCTTAGCTATTGTCTTTGCCAATTTCCTTAGTCATAAACAATCAATGAACACCCCACACTGGGATGTCTTACCCAACATTCATCTTGGAATAAGTGTCCCATCAACCATGGTTATTGTTTTTAACTTTTATTACATGGAATTTTCACTAGGGCTATTATAGAACCCTCCCCCTTGGGAGACACCATCCTCAGTGCTCAATCACAGATATACCTCAACAATCCACTAAAAGAAGATATACTACTCATGGAGCTTTATAACATAGCTCGATGCAGTATTTACAATGAAGGACTTGCTCACAAGAAAAATATAATTACAACATACTGCATATCGGAGCTATATAACATAGCTCATTACGTTATTTACAATGATCATCTCGTTGAGTGCCAACCCACATGACATCATAACATCATGATAAAATAACCACATGATAACATAGTAACATGAAAACATAATCATAATGACATGACACCCATAGGTCATGGTAGTATTTACATCCATATACATATGTACATATAACAATATCGCAAAAAATATATACCAAAAACATGTACTAAAACATATACTAAAACAACATATCAAAACATATACCAAAACACCATATCAAACCAGATACGAAAACACCATATCAAATCATATGCCAAAACACCATATCAAAGCCAGTTTGCCTCAACCAGAAAACAGGGAAGGATACATAGCCGATGTCTAATCCACCATATTCCAAGTAGCTTAATTGGGCCCAAAGTGCTTCCACTGCACTTCAACTTTCTCGATTTCTCGGTTCGAGAGCATGAGCAATTTTTCCTGCAATATACATTGAGGCTCCAGTTGGAATTCTCCATTGGTTCCACCTACAATACAGACTAATCAATCACATGATCAACATCCTTAACATACTACTTAAGCAAAGAAACTTGGAAAACATCATGGAATTTCATTGTTGGAGGAAGTGCAAATCGATAGGCTACTGGGCCAATCCTCTCAATGATACTCAAGGGTCCACAAAACAGTGGTGCCAACTTGGCACAAGATCAAATCCGCATGGAGCTCTTCTTCATCTTGATGCACAAGTTCACCTCTTCCCTAACCTAGAACTCTTTGAACAAACTGTTATGATCTGTATAACTCTTCTACCTATCCTGTGGTGCCTTTATATTCCTATTTATAACCTACATTTGATGTTCCATGTTTTCCAACATATCTAGTCCAATCAATACCCTATTAATCAAATAACTCCAACAAATAGGAGTTTTACAACTCCACTCCTACAATGCCTCAAAAGGACTCATCCTCAATGACTAATGATAATTGTTGTTGTATGCGAACTCTAGCAAGCGGAGATACTCTTCCCACTTCTGCTACTGATGCATCACATACATCCTCAACATGTCCTCCAATATCTTGTTGACCCTATCTGTCTATCCATCTGTCTGCGAATGATAAGCTATGCTGAAGGCAAAATTTATGCCCACACCTACAAACAACTCCTTTCAAAACTGGGAAGTGAACTTTGCATCCCTGTTTGACACAATCTTAGTTGGAACAACCATCCCGTCTAACCACATATCTAATGAATACCTGTGCCACATTGCTAGTTGAGAATGTAGACTTCATTGGAATGAAATGTGTAACCTTTTTCAACCTGGCCATGATAACCATGATGGAATCATGCTATCTCACTATCTTCGGAAACCATGTAATGAAATCCATGGAAATAACCTCCCATTTCCCTTATGGAATCATGATTGGTTGTAGCAATCCACCTGAATGTTTGCAATCTGCCTTCACTCACTGAAAATCAAAACACCTCACCACAAACTTTACTACATCCCTCTTCAAATTTAGCCAATAGTAAAATCTCTTCACTATTTTTAGTGTCTTCTAATAACCTAGGTGACCTGAATATAGTTTCTCATGAAATTCTCTCAAGGTCACCTTCTTGAGCTCACTGTTATCTGACACATATATCCTGTCTCTGAATCTTACCAATCCATCCATTGTAAGAAAATAATCCATACACTGTCCACTTGCACCTATACCTGTACTGCCACATGTACTTGTACCAACACCTTGCTATAACATGTGCACAATCGCCATATACCTAACATCCTACTAACCCTCTTGCAAGATCTTATACTATAAATCTGTCCTATAGGAGCTCATAGCTTCCAAGTGATTTACCTGTACCCGTCTACTGAGAGCATCTTCCACCCTGTTCTCTTTTCCTTTCTCGGAACCAAAATCACTGATCATGGCCAATCATCTAGCTTGTTGGGCATTTAGATTTAGCTAGTCAAACAAATACATCAACAGATGGTGACCGCTCATAAGTACAAACCTCCTACCAAGAAGATAATGCCTCCACATCTTCAATGCATGTATGTTTCATGCTAATTCCAGATCACATATTAGGTAGTTCTGCTCGTGCTCATTTATTTTTCGGGACTCATAACATACCACCTGTCCATCCTACATAAGGAATCCACCAAGCCCTCTCTTGCAAGCATTTGTGCATACCACAAATTCCTTGTTTGGATATGCAATATGTAGCACTTGTGCATGTGTCAACAACTACTTAAGCTACTCAAAGCTAGACTTACAGTCTTCTATCCATTCAAAATTATTACCTTTCCTTTGCAATCATGTGATAGGATAAGCAATTTGTGAGAAGTTCCTGATGAGCCTCTTATAACAACCATCCAGACCCATGAAATATCTCACCTCATCCACACTCTTAGGAGCTACAGACTCCACGATGGTTCTTATCTTCTCTAGATCTACTGCAATGCCCTCCTTGGAGACAAGATGCCCCAAGTAGTGTACCTCAGTATCAAAAGAAACTATACTTGCTGAGCTTAGCATACAACTAATTCTCTCTCAACAAACTCAACACTACTGCTAAATTCTCAGCATGCTCTTCCTGATTTTTAGAATATACCAACATGTCATCAATGAACACAATAACAAACTTATCCAAATATGGACGCAACACACTGTTCATCAAACACATAAATGTAGCTGGAGCGTTATTTAAGCAAACTGGAACTACAACAAACTCATAATGCCCATACTTTGTCGAGAACATAGTCTTTTAACTGTCCTCTTCTTTGATGTGTATCTAATGGTATCCAGATGTCAAGTCAATATTCAAGAACATTGCTGCTACCTTCATCTGATCGAACAAGTCATTAATCCTCGAGAAAGGGTACATGTTCTCGATAGTCACTTTGTTCAACTTCCTATAGTCAATGCATAGTCTATGAGTACCATCTTTCTTCTTCACGAACAATATCGGTGCACCCCAAGGTGATACACTTGGCCTAATGTATCCCTTGTCCAACATTTCCTTCAACTACAACTTTAGCTCAACCAACTCAGGCATCATCATCCTATAAGCTGATTTTGATGCTGGAGATGCCCCTAGCACTAACTCAATAGAAAAGTCCACTTCCTTGTGAGGTGAAAACTTTGTAATGTCCTCAGGGAATACATCCTGAAACTTTTGCAAAACTGGGTACCTACTCAACACGTATTCATCCTTAAACTCGTTACCCTTATCACTATAAATGTGTACTACAAATAACATACACCCTTTCCTCTGGCTATGCTTTTCTTTCATAGCTGTCACCATCCTAACTGATGTGGATTTCTTCTTACCCTACAAGACTCCTGGTTCCCCATTGTCATTAATACACTCAATAGCTTTATCATAACATTATACCTTGGTTCTATGAAGATAAAACCAATCCATTCCCAACAACACATAGTATGATCCTAATCGCTTCTTTGTACTTGTAGCCAACTACACTAACCAAGACTCTGCATGAAATTCCTTTCTCAAACCACACTTATCCGCCAAGTAAGGACTAACATAGCTATAATTATATCCAGGGTCAATCAAAATAGAAATAACTTGATCACAAATCTTACCGTTCATCTCAATGATAGGTTCCTGGTGTTCTTCTTGTCTATTGTCCACTGCTGCATAGATATGAGGAATGCTTTGCCCAACATCCGAAATAGTCTGTACCTCCTGTGAACTGTATACCTGAGGCCTACCACCCTGATTCTATAGAAAATTTATCTTAAGGTGTTCCTTGTCACATGTCCAACACTAAAACTAACCAATACCCACACCTCTATGTTGTTGTTGCGACTCATATCCCTCTCTAGCTACATTCAACTTCTTTTGCAATGCCACATTCTCTTTTCATCTACATGCTGAGCCCTTTTCCTATTAGGCTTCCATTTACCTTTACCTTTTTATTTTCCCTTCCATCCATGCTGAGATTCATTCTCATGCTTTGATTGTTCGTAGAAATAATTCAATTTCCCAATAAGTTCCTCATGTGATTGAGTCTCATCATACTGAATTTGATCTCTAAATTCTAATGGAAAAACATTGACAAATCACTGAACTTTAGCATTCTCATCAGTAAGATACAGTACATACCTCAATAGCTCTAGAAACTTGGTCGTGTACTCTTCATCTATCATTGATCCCATCTTTAGCTCATAGAATTCTTTAGCCTTATTATTGTAGTACCTCTCTCACAAATACTTCTTCCTAAAATGCCTCTTGAACTCCCACCAACTCAACTCATTTGTTCTGATTTCTCTGACCCACTTAACATCTTCCAACTAGATGTCTACTTTACCTTTCATGTTGAAGATAGTTGTTCTAGCCTTCATGTTATTTGTGTACTCAGGAAACTAAAATAATTTGTTCATCCCAAGTACGCAAGCCTCTCCATATTCCAGCTTCTTCACATCTCCATCAAAAGTAGGTGGTTTTGCTTTCTTAAATTCATATAGAAAGTATCCCCTATCAGTCATCCTATAAGGATGATAATGATGACGATCATGACATATATTAGAACCAGAACTAGAACTAGAATAGTACCTATACTCATCGCTGCTCCTATCCAGAGGGTCTACCAACATACCATCTATGATGCCAGCAGACTGACATCCCTTCATATCCAAACAACTATTGGAAGCTTTAATGTGTGCTCCTTCCTTAAACAACCCGGGACCTTACATCTTTCATTCATATACAACTATCAGAAATGGGACTTATGGCTATGTCCACACATCTCTATCAGAAGCGTTATAGATGCACTTTTACGTTAAAAACCCGACTATATAACTTTATCGAATACAAAGGATTACACGGGAAAACCTGCTCCGATCAGATAAGCCAGAACTCAAAATACATAAACCCTATTCTATAAATCTTTCGGGTCTGCATTTTCCATATGCCTTATCGTCTTTCCTCCAATCTCCACTTTACACATAAACACATGGAAAAATTGTTCCAAAACTTAAGGTCGAATCTTAAAAATATTACACCCACATCTAATAAATTTCAGATCCACTCTCCATTTCAGTCCTTTCTGCCGTGCTTTCCTTTATATTTTCTGATCACTGATTATCGACTATCACTATATTGGCATTCCATTGCATTTTCCATCGACCCTTCAACTCTGTGATATGCAATCAATTCTGCACCGTTTGATCAACTTCAATCCAATGATCCATACTTCATTGCATTATCGCAATCAGCGTTAGCAAGTGGCTAGGATCCGGTCCATTCACACAGACTTCCGTCGATGTGATAAATTTTGCCGATGCGATAAAGTGCTCTGCTTTACCAAATTAGATTTGGTCCGTTGATCTTAGAGATCCAACGACCACTGTGCATTAATATTCACCTCTTTATTTCGTCTCTTTACTTGATTTCTTTCAATATTGTTAGACTTATGCCTTTCATAGTTTTCCTCTGCCATACTTCGTTTTCACTCACGACATTTAGATATAACTCTCTATGATATCTTTGAAGTGGCTCAACCACTGTTATAACGATAAGGACCCCAATTATGATTTAACGATGCAGTTTATAACTTAAGGCATACAAACAGAGAAGGATGCTCCAGTTGTTCTACAGGAAACTATATAGAGGCAAGCGAAGGGTTTCAGGAGAATAATACATTTATGCACACAAAATTATTCATTCAATACAATAAAGCTACAGGGTCTTATCCCTCTCACTTGATTACAACAATAATAAACAAAACTCTTGTGTCTATCTTGAAATCCTAGATCCCTCTTACTTGACTCCAACCTAGCTAACCTCTACCTAGTCTCTCTCTCCCCTCTAGCTAACCTCTCTCTCACTAACCTCTGAATTATGCAAATAGATCATATTTTATACAAGAATGGATTCATGAACCAATTTTGGTTCAGATCCAGAAATCTCTCACTCTCTCCTAAAGAATCTCTTCAACTCCACTCTTTTCTAAAACAAGCACTAATTTAAGCTTTCAAATCCATCATATCCTATTCAAACCAAATAAATCTAACTGTTTGGTCTGATCTCCACACAGGGAGGGTCAATCAGCCATTATACCCTTTTTCTCATATTTTACAATAAATAAAACACTCTCACACATTTAAATAAATAAAATTAACTAATCTGATGTCTTCCAACCCCCTGTTAGTCACAACATGTGATCATGCCATTGCATTTATAACTAGGCTTGAATGCTCCTGCATCAATCCGTCATTGTATTTGATTTATCTAACATGTGTCTACTAGGAAACCTACTGCCATATGCTCCATTAGTTTTGTCCTCCTATCCATGGTTGATCCAAAGTGGCCCTTGACATTGCAAGTCTTACAAACTTTGAAGAAGTATAGCATTAACCTCCATTTTCTTCTCTTGTGCCTATATGATCTGATCATTATATGACATAGAACTCCTTATCTTTTACTTAAAGCTCCTAAATGTATCTTCCAAATCATCAGTGTGCCCCGCACCACGCTGCTCATTTGTTGCATAGGGATATTTTATGTAGTCTACCACCTTGCTAGCCATTTGATCTCTTTCCTGCAATGAATAATATGTCAGATAACAAAATCACAATAAATCAACATACCTTAGTATAGCTTAGGGAGGATACCTTGTCTGCAAGATCACCAAATCTGCATGATACGTGTATAACATAATCATAACAACATACACACATACACAAATAAATGTATCAACACATAAACATCACTCTAGTTAGGGTCCCGTCATCAATGCAAGGCCATATCAACAATGCATGATATGACCTCATGCATGACAACAACCATTAATCCATTGTACACATTTCCACATTCAACCAACAATATGCATAAGCAATACCTAAACAACTACACATATGCATAAATGCATGTAGTCAAGCATTAGTGATCAATTCTTGTAATCAACCTACATGACTGATACATGTAATAAAAATATTCAAGAATGTAACCTAACATACAAGGATGTAAGTAGGTGACATAAAATCAACATGTAAGTGACATGTAACAATATGTAACTAGTCACATACTCATGACAAACTCATTCCACAAAATCAACATCAAATTCTCCATGGAAACATTACTACAACCATAATCAGCCATCAAGAAAATGTAACAAGCACATGAAACGCAAGTGTAAGATACACACATTCCATTGATATGCATGCATGACCAACACACACTGCCCATCCATTCCAAGGGGTGAACCATGTTCTGATACCACTCTATAACACCCTCCTCCCACATCTACCCAAGTAAATAGCCAACCGGGGTAAACATGAGAGGAGAGGCTACTATGATTGGATTTGACCTCCTATGTGACCATGAGGAAGTGGAATCAACAGAAACATCACACATAGTCATCCAACATCAGCTTCAGAATTCTCAGGAGACAAGTCATCCACTCAGAGAACCTGTCCCTAGGTCCCACTGATGTTTTGGGCACCTTAGGCCTAAGTTGCTCCCATGCTATGGGCAAAAGAGCATCCAAAGACCCAAAATTGCTCTCACAGACTTGCCTGCCAATGACCAGAGACTGAAATTTCTATTTATGTGCCAACAACCCTAGGATTTAAGCCACTTTTTTAGGCTCAGAGCCTAGGTCACTGCGAGTGATATCTTGAAATTAGTAAAATTACAGGGAAACAATCATGCCGAAGAAATAAGTTGAACAAGACCTTAAGTAGACCCCTACTAGCCATGACAGGCATTTCATCAAACATATCATCAACATGTAACCTAGAAGTGTAAACAAGAGAATTTAGTGTATGGATATCATACTTATCTGAGAATATCTATGAACCATTGTTCCCTCATGTCATTTGTTGCATTATCATATATTAGGCCATAGATACATTATCCATTCATGCACAAGTAAAAACATGCTAAGAGCCATACATAGATGCTATCATAAAACATATATATAACTAGCGTAATAGGGACAAAAATGTCATAAGCATATCAGCCATGAAATCCACATATACATCAATACATTTACACATGAAAAATCAAGGGAATGAATTTCTCATTAATGAATTCAATAAACCAACCGGAGATGGGAGTACCACATCCCACCCGACCATAGAATGGCTAGGCCAAATCTCTCTTCACCCATTCACCGTCGTGCCATATTCCAAGCATGAATGTGGGACTCAAACCAAAATAACCGACCAGGGCATACCAAGGCTAAACCACATCACCCTCATCAATAGTAACCAGGATTTAGCATAATTCATCCAGCTAGTCCAACACAATGAACACATCATAATAGGCTTTAGTGTGATCTCCACCCGATCACTAGGCGAAAAAAGCATGTATGCCACTAGATTTCTCCACTTGCACCGTGAGGAATTTTCCTTTCTCCTAGTCTCTCCATCTTTACCGCAATCCCAACCTCGATCACTAGGCCCTAAACCAAGACCCACTCTCCAAGATTTACCAAATATCCCAAACATGAGATTACCAGGCCCAAAGAATAGAAACCACCTGTTGGCTTTATTGTATTTCCTACCATTCACCAATAAGGATTCCTAGGCCCACCAAGGCAACAATCCTAGATTTACCACAACCCATAGTCTGGCTTAGGGGTCACTAGGCCAGTGGCTTTATTGTGATCCACAATTTGGTTTAGGGACCACTAGGTCATGTGCTCTATCATTTAGAGATCCACCCCACTTAGCTTTTAATCCATTTAGTAATCCAACTCAACCCTATCACACTGTGGCTATCCAAAAATGGCAAGGCTAGGCTAAAAGCACTGTTACACCTGGAAAAAACCATGCAATGACAAAAAAGATACACGTGCAATACCATGCACGCAAAAACATGTGTGATTCCTTGCTATATTGAGAATGTATGGTTATGCATGTGTGTTCTTGGTTCTCTTGTTATTTTGGGCATGGGTTTTTCCAGGTGTGAGAGTGTTCTCCAACCTTGCCTTGCCATTTCTAGATAGCCATGGTGTGATGGGGTTCTCATGTTTAGGTTGAGCTAGATTACTGAATGGATTCGAATATGAGTGAAGTGGATCTCTGAATTAAAAAATGCATGTCCTAGTGATCCTTGAACTGGACTGTGGATTGCGGTAAATCCACTCACCTAATGACCCATAAACCGGACTATGGGTTGCGGTAAAGTTGGGTATTGTGTGCCTCGGTGGGCCTAGGAATCCTCGACTAGTGAATCATGAGATATACGATAAATACTGTAGGTGGTTACTCTTGATCAGGCCTAGGAATCCTTGCTAGTGAATGGTGGGATATACAGTAAAGCCTAAAGGGTGGTGTATCGATTATGGCCTAGTGATCCCTAGATCAAAATGTAGATTTCGGCAAAGCCTAGAGACTAGCAGATAGGAAAATTCCTCATGTGGTAGGTGGAGAAATCCGGTGGCATCCATGATTGTTTATGGCCTAGTGATCTGGTGAGGATTGTGGTAAAACCTAATTCTATTTATGATGGTGAGGTAGTTCCACTTGGTGTATCTGTATCCATATCTTTTGAAAGTAATGTAGGATATTGAAGTAAAAAAGGAAGCTAATTGGATTTTGTTTAGATAGACCATGAAAGGTCGGTAGTGATGAATGATAAATATTTTTCATTTTAGCATCAAGGTTGTTTTTTATATGGGGAGGAGTTATTATTATTTGATATTTTGATGTGTCTTCCTTTTTAAAGGATTATCTTCTTCTTTTGAGGGTGTCTTTGGACATTTGAGAAAGTTGTTGTTTTCATGGTTATATTGTTCTTTAGATTGACACCGTATAGTAGAAGTAGAAGATTTAGGATTTTTTTTAGCAAGAGAGCTTAATGTTAGTGTCAAGTAGTTGTGTGGTTGACTTTGTTCCTTTCCTTCGTGAATGTTTTACAGTCTGATTGTTTTTATTGAAAATTAGTGAGTAAATTCACACAAAAATTGATATAAAACTAATTGTACTCTTGATAAATCTTTGACAATGTCACAAAAAATGATTTTCTTTTCAATTACTTCTAATTATCTTATCAAGTAATCAATTAAGTAATCAGATTGGATAATTATATTGTTTTTAATCCATATCGATCTTTTCATGGTGGAAAAAGTGCAGGAATTAGCTCACAAGATTGCCTTTATCGATGGGACTCAGTTTGGCAAATTTGGATATGAAACCTTTAGAGAACATTTTGAGGCATTAATTGACATTTGTTTTGGGTTTTATGGGTAGACATGTTAGTACACATTTAAGTAATATCACATTAAATAACACTTGTACATGGAATCTCACTTCCACATAGCTGGGTATATTATAAGCCATGTAGGTATCTTGAAACCAATGTTAGATTAATCGCATGAATTCTTGATTGTTATTGTGGCATTGATAATAACATTTAGAAAAATAATCTTATGTTCCATGGTAATTGGGTAGTGCATCTAAGGGTATGGTTAATCCTCCTTGGTTGAAGCTTCAAGATATTGGTTTGAGTACTACTCTTCAAACTTAGTAGTATATTAAAGAGCTATAATATAAGGAAAAACTTTGTCTGTGGGACACTTTAAGCCCTAATACTTAATGCTCCAATGTTGGAAACCCTACTTCTTACAGCAAAGATGTGAAATTCCTACACATTTGTTAATATTAAAATTTTTAGCATTTGCTTAGCTCAATATTATTCAACCTAGACTATAACTTCGTAGGAGTATAACAAAAGAGTATAAGTTGACCCACCATCATGTATGTTTCATGATGATTGTAGTTTTACCTACCCTAGTTGTACTATTGAATGATGAATTAATCACATTCATACAACTCTCCAATTGGTCCACCATGGTACTATGATATAATTCAACCTCATATACCACCTTAAGGAAGTGGAACTGACGAACCAAAAGCAAATTGGCATTCCTCAAGAGCCACAAGACCCACAAACTAGTCTAGGTGCCCAAGCCCTGAGTTAACTTACCCAACATCCCAGTAACTGTAGATTTTTCCACTATGTTCTGTGCCAATGACCTCGAGATTTGAGCCACTTTTTTATGGCTAGGATCAACCTCTACCCAGAAATTGATGAAACTCTAAAAAAGGATAAACAGTAAGGGGACAAGGCCTTTATTTTCTTCAATTTCTATTATTTTTCCTTCATTTTCCTCCTCACATGCAACATGTGGCCTTTCACCTCCGATTCTCCAATTTTTCAATATTTTCACAATTAAAAGGCCAATTATTTCTAGTTTTCCTTTCCAAAGCATTTCCCATTTCCTTTCTGAATCCTTCTTAATTGCGTTTGCCAATTTCCCTTTAGCCATAATAAACCAAATGAACACTCAATATGATGTTTTTCCCAACATTTAGCTTGGAATACGTGTCTCATGACCTTGGTATTATTTTGCCTTTATTAACTTTATTTCATGGATTTTTAACCTAGGGCTATTACAAACCCCTTCCCCTTAGGGGAACACCATCCTCGGTGTTCAATGACACCTACAACCAGCAAAACTGCTGAAAAACAAAACATACTACCCATGGAAAATTATAACTTATCTCAATGTAGTATTTACAATTAACAACCTACTGAAAAGAAATACCATGAAGACAAACATACCTCTTATTGTTGCTTTATAATATATCTCATGGCAATATTTACATCCATATACATATATACATATTCCAAAACTGCTTTACCTCAACCGTAAAATAAGGAAGGATACATTGCTTGCATCTGATCAACCATCTCCCATGTAGGTTCATCAGGTCCAAAGTGCTTCCACTGCACTTTAACCTTCTCAGTTTCTTGGTTCCAGAGCATGAGCATCTCTCTCCACAACTAAGGTTCCAACTAGAATTCTCCTTTTGGATCCACCTGCAATATAGGCCAATCAATAACATGCTCAACATCCTTTGCATTATTTTAAGCAATGAAATATGGAAAACATCTTGGACTTTCATTGTCGGAGGTATTGCAAGTTGATAGGCCACCGGTCCAATCCTCTCAAGGATCTCAAAAGGCCTACAATACTGAGGTGCTAGATTCACAGATGGCCCAATCCTCAAGGAGGTCTTCTTGGGATTGATGCACAAATACACATGTTCCCCAACCTGAAAATCCTTAAATGCCCTGTTTTGATCTGCATAACTCTTTTGTATGTCCTATTCTACCTTTATATTCTTCTTTATAACTTGAATTTCATGTTCCAAGTCTACCAACACTTCTCGTCCCATCAATAATCTATTCACTAGATCACTCCGGTTGAGGGGAGTATTAAAACTCTGCACATAAAATGCTTCAAACAGACTCATCCCAGTGACTCCTGATACCCATTGTTGTAAGAAAACTCAACCAATAGAAGATACTATTCCCACTTCCGCTAGTGATGCATCATATACATCGTCAACATATCCTCCAACATCATGTGGAGCCTATTTGTTTGTCCATCTGTATGCAGATGATAAGTTGTGTCGAAGGCCAAATCTGTACCCAACCCTGAAAATAACTCTTTCTAGAACTTGGAAGTGAAATTGGAAACTTTTTTCAAAACAATATTCTTTTAAACACTATGAAGTCTCACCATATCTCTGATGAAGACTTGTGCTACCTCACTAGACGAATTGGTAGATTGCACTGGAATGAAGTGTGCTACTTTTGTCAACCTTTCCACCACAAACATGATTGAATCATGTCGTTTAGATATCCTTGGAAAACCTATAATTAAATACATGGATGTAGTACCATCCTCCCACATCTACCCATGTAACTAGCCAACCGGGGTCAACATGAGATGAGAGGCTACTATGATTGGATTTGAACTCCTATGTGACTTCTATGTTACTATTGCAACTCATGTCACTGTCTAGCAGCATTAAACTTATTTTGTGGTGCCACATTCTCTTTTCATCTGGATGTTGAGGCCTTTTCCTCTTAGGTTCCCATTTACATTTACCTTCATCATTTCCCTTCAATCCTTGCGGAGATTCATTCTTACGCTTTATTGTCCCTATAAATGATTCAATTTCCCAATAAATTCCTCAAGTGACTGCGACTCATCATACTGAATCTGATCTCTAAATGCTAATGGAAAACCATTGGCAAATCATTGAGCCTTATCCTTCTCATCAGTAAGATACGGTACATACCTCAATAGCTCCAGAAACTTGGTTGTGTACTCTTCGTCTATCATTGATCCAATATTTAGGTCATAGAATCCTTTAGCCTTATTGTCATAGTACCTCTCTAGCAAGTACTTCTTTCTAAAAATCCTTTTGAACTCCCACCAACTCAGGTCATTTGTCTTGATGTCTCTTACTTGCTTAACATCTTCCGACTAGATATCCACTTTACTGTTCAAGCTGAATATAGTTATTATGGCCTTCATGTTATCTGTGTACTCACGCAACTCAAAGAATGTTTTCATCCCAAGTCCAAGCTTCTTCATCTTCCAGCTTTTTCACATCTCCATTAAAAGTAGGTGGTTTTATTTCTTAAATTCTTCTGGAAAGTATCCCCTATCACTCCTCCTGTAAGGATGATAACGATGATGATCCTGATGTCTAAGAGTATTAGAACTAGAATAATGCCTGTACTGATCGCCCCTCCTATATGGAGTGTCTAACAACCTGCCATCTCTCATTTTATCAGATTTAACTGACCTATGTCTTCCAGGAGACCTACTACCATATGCCCCATTAGTTTTTTCCTCCTGTCCATGGCTAATCCAAAGCGGTGCTTGATGTTGCAAGTATGAAAAACTCTTGTACCTATATGGTCCAATCGTTATCTGTCTTACAACTCCTTATCTCTTACTTCAAGTTCCTTAATGTATCTACCAAATCATAAGTGTGCCCTACACCACACTACTCATCTGATGCATAGGGAGATTCTATGTAGTCTACCACGTTGGTAGCCATTTGATATTTTTCTTGCAATGAATAATATGTCAGATAAACTAAATCACAATAAATCAATGTACCTTAGTATAGCTCGGGGAGTATACCTTGTCTACAAGATCACCAAATCAACGTGATACACATATAACATAATCATAATTGCATATAGGCATACATAAATAAATGTATCA
>APFE031193919.1:0-11771 GCA_000404065.3 Pinus taeda | reverse complement strand
CACACAGTTACAGTCAATTCGATTTTTAGTTGTTTCCTTGTTTTTATGTGCGTAAGCTAGGATAGGAACATCTTTGCGTTTGTAAAAGCAGCAACAGCCGCCCATGGATAAACATCCATTTTTCAAAGGATGTGAATGTATGTAATTATAAGGTCGAACCTGGTTATATGTTAGTTTACCTTTTGACACTTTCAGACCTTTACGTTTATACATATACATTTCTTGTCGCTTTAGAACAGAGCTTTTGATTTAATATAAGATTGCATTATAATCTCCGTGCGTTGTTTAATACTGTGATCGTGGAGTAACAGTCTCGGTGTACCAAGAACGCGGACGGGCCCTGCGTGCATGGTATACTGATATTTTAATTATGTTTACATTGCATTTATAGTGTTACTTTAATTACATTTCACAGTCAAGCGTTTGAATGATATTTGATATCGATTTATATGCACAGGGATTTGATTGATGCTTACATTTGTGTTTATGAATGCGCTGTTAGATGTCCATGTATGCGCTTGAACAAACCCTCATCTGGATTGTGAGTCATATCCTGTAAAGGATTCGATCCAGGGTTGCTTTGTAAAGCACTGCTATGGACGATGCTTATGATTTTTACCTTGCATGCTTATAATAAATATTCATGACTGTTGAGTGCCATTAAACAGGGGTTTCACGTTTGGTGTCTCTGTAAGGGGACCGAAACCTTTAAATACAGTGATACACATCATGTTATGAGTTGCATTTTAGCTGTTAATAATATATAGTTTGATGTTTAGTTAAAGATTTGATTGATAGTTTAATATTAGATCTAGTCACAGTTGTAATTAGGAATAATAGGCCTAGAGTAGATCCTTTATGTCTATATATTTTAGGCACACGCCTCTAAGTATACGCACCCTGGTCGATAATAAATTTAGTCCCATCTAGCACCCTAGGTAGGACACTACAAGTGGACGAGAATTACTATTGTATTTGTAACTTTGATCATTGGCTCTCTTTGTTGAAATAGAGTGTGAACTGGCTATAACTATTTTGGAATGATTAATATATAAAGCGATTGTTGTTCCTTGTCATCTATTGAAGTAATCTGGCTATGTTCACTAGCGGCTAAGGTCCCGACCCTGGTGGATTCACTTGCTGTTCCTGTACCATTCTTTTATGATTTCTGTCGTGTGATGGTTTGGTTTGATTTCCACTTATTTTGATCACATTGCTTTGTTGTTTCGTATTTCTAGACTTAACGAAATTACTCTATTTTACATGCTGCGGAAATATTGATTCTAGTTGTTATTATCCATGATTTAATTATCTACTTCGGTATTCTATTATTGGTGTTTCAAGATTTAACCATGTAGTTCAGCGTTCTAGTTCAGTGCTATCTTGAGATTCTCTACTGTAAAGAGTATTGACTACTGCTGTCTGTGCTCTCAGATCGAGATCCTTGTTGTTCAAATTAGAAATTACGTTTGGAAAATCAATCAGTTCAAAGAGAAATGAGTTATTGTTACTGTATTCTTGACCAATACTTGAATGAATGCATGATTTGGTTTCACTAGTGAATTGAGCTTTCTTTTAATTGTAATTAGAGTTCTCTAGCTACATCCATTTACTCTTGTATTTGAAAAATTGTACTACAATTTAGATGCATTACTCTTGAGTAAACAGCCGCCACAAACTGTGTACACTCTTGAAATAGAAAGTCTAAGCTTCTAGGCTTCTTTTACCCTTGTATGAATTGAAGTACATAATATTTATGCCCAATTGAACATGCTTCCTTCTTGGGCCTAGGTATATATTAATGGCTCCCAAGATTCTTCGAATGTATCTACATTTTATTTACCATAAAAATGACAACACATGTCCACTACCAACTGATATGCTTTTCTTAACAACTTGGTCTTGTAGAGTCAATCAGCTCTCATCCAAAATTTGTTAGGGTCTTTCCACCATGTATTTAAGATATCTTAGTTAGCTAAGGAAAAATATTCATACCATTTTGTTATGAGAGATACCTGATAGTTCAGGAATTTGCAATACTTTGCAATGCAATGATATATATATATATATATATATATATATGTATATGTATTTATGTATATTGTATATGTATATGTATATGTATTATGTTATATGTATATGGTATATGTATATTTATATGTATATGTATGTATGTATGTATGTATGTATGTATGTATGTATGTATGTATGTATGTTGCCAAAGATATGTCATTATTGTCTTGAATGGTCATATCCTTTACATCAATTATTTTATGATCCACTCGATGGTTTCTACAAATGGGAGAATTGCGAGATGCGATGCTATATTATGTAACCAATATATCTTCACATTTTGATACACTCCAACATCTTCCTCATCCCCGGGAATTTATTTGCATGCAAATAGATAATATATACCTGAGCAAGTTATTGACATGGATTTATCATTGCAACATGGTGTATCTATATAGATTGGGGTTGAGATTATAGAACTTTCTTCTACCCCTTCTTCAACACCTTCAATGATCTCTTTACCTAGTGTCCTCTTAAGTGGGGCCTTCAACACCTTCAACAATCTATTTACCTGGTCTCCTCTTAAGTGGGGCCTTCAACACCTTCAAAAATCTCTTTACTTGGTCTCCTCTTAAGTGGGGCCATCTCTGTTGTTGATGAGGAAACACTGAGGCACTCCAAATCTACTATAATTGACATTTCAAAGATGTTCATTATGATAAACAACGCTAGAAAATAAAAGTAAATTCAGTGCATAACACAAAGGGAGAGTTATGTGTATAATAGGTCATTACATTGTTGTGTAAAGAAATCTTGCAAACTATAGGAAATGGATGTCCCACGAAGACTGTGCACTAAGGGTATAGTCTATGGTGATGTGATCGAGAGTTGTGGTGTTGGGCATGCAGATAACATCATTACGTAGGGAAGAAGGTGAGTCTATAAAATAGGGTTGTGCCAGAGTAAAAAGAGAAAGGTAGACAATGACGATGCTATGATTGTAGTAGCGAGGTTTTAGGCCTATGACATTGTGTTGGAGAGACAGGTAGAATATAGAGGGAGTTTGGGCTAATGTGCAAGGGGGAATGAGCATGTTGAGGTGAAGATTGCAATGCAACCAACAATAGTAGAGCTACACAAGCAGTTGTTGTGCACTAAAGTGGGGTAAATTGAGGTTGGTGTTATTTTTCTTATTCATTTAGTTAAACCTATATTTAGACAACAATCTCTTTAAAAGAGCATCTAGCAGTGTTATGAGGGTTGGCAAGCAAGAAGGAAAGAATAGTGATCCTAAATTTTTTCAAAAACTATGTTTATCACAACTTTGAACTATATTATATATGTATTTCTGAAATATTGATTTATATATTAATATTGACCTTTATTCCATGAGCTTATGTGTTATTGATATGTAATTCTATTGTTGTGGCTTAACTCGTCTAAGGTAGTGGTCAGGGCCCACCACCAACCTTAGTGAAGTTGTAATCGATTTGAGTTAGAGCAGGAACAATTGTGCGGTGATATAACGCACCTGTAGCATGATATTTGAGTGTGATTGTAGTTAATCAAATTTCATAGTTTTGAATGATTTGATTTTCATATTTACATTTCAAATCAATTCTTGTTTTTTATATTTATAATTTTCTGTTGAGGCATTGAATTGACAGTATGAAGGTTGGAGCATTATCAATGAACAACTCTTGGATTTTGGCTTGTATATTTTATGGTTTGAACTGAAGTTAAATTTGGATTGAAATGGTTAGCTAAAAATTTCTAAGTGGTTGAGCCTCAACATTCACCGCGGAATCAAGGATGGAGAGGAAACCCTTATGGGAAAGTTTATTAGTCCCAAATTCCAACAGCCTCATATATCTATTATCAACCACAATATCCACCTTATGTGCCATAGACACCTAATGTGCCTCAGTACCAGCAAGGTTACAACCCACCCTATCCCACACAGTAGCAATCCTCATTACCACTACCACCCCTACCATCGCATCCACTACCAATACCTCAAAATGTTAATCCATCTTCATAACAGATCAAACAATCATTTGACTTGAACCCTCCATGACCAAGAAAACTACATGCACAACCTATATCAAATCCTATTAATAAACCTCCTTAGGCTATGGAAAACATAGAATTACAATCTTTTCCCACCTATGTTATTACTTACTTTCCTATAAATTAAATTCAACTTAGATCTGGGAAAATGATTAATAAGAACAAATATGCAATGGTCATACAAGGGGAGGATCCTCAAATAGAATTTGACAACAAATAGGATGAACATAAACAAATAGAAACCAAAAATAATGGTGTGACAAGAGAACCACATGAACCATTGGAACCACCATTTCCAGAGAGACTTCTTGTAAATAAAGTTGAGGTACCTGTGGAATATGAATTGATTCTGAATTGAGTAATTTTTGTATAAAGATCCCTTTATTACAAGCCATTAAAGACATACCTATCTACACTAAAATCATTTTGGATATTTGTATTAATAAACATAGGATGAAGAAGAGTAACAACCAAACCATTAAAGTAGTTAATGTTGAAAATGCATCAACAAAATCCTAATTTATTGTTTTCCTTGAATTAAATTAGGAATAAAATTGTAATTCCACATCACAAGACAACTTGTATTAGTTAACTAAGTTAATTTGAATTAGTTGTCTCAATTAATTCGAGTTGAGGGTTTAACTTTAGTCATGTAGAGTGTCTCCTACATTGTTGGAGCCCCAGTTGATTTTATTTTGAGTTGTAATTAATTAATTTAATTGCTTTGTTAATGTTAGTTAAACTAGTTCCAACTGATGGAGGAACTAGTAGGAGGTCAGAAAGTGGGGTGCTGCTTCATGTGGTCAACTAGATAATTGATGATACACTCATAAATAACTCATGCATGTCAAATATGAGAGTTACCCAGTTAATATTGGAGTTCAGGGACAATGTACTATCAGTTGTATAATCATCTGAATTATACAGGTGGTACATGCATTTAGAGGAAGGCCTATGAGGATTGCACAATTCCAATTAAGGAATTTCCCTAATTAATAGGGTCTAATTCCCAAGGAAACAACACAAGGACATATGGACTTGGGCAAGCCAAAATTTGGTTAAGTATTGTCCTGGGCTTGTCTAGGAAGTTGTGAGATAGATAGAGATAGTGCAAAAGGTTGCTCAGGCTTGAGCAAAGCATTGTAATCGTCTCATATTTTTAGAATAATGAAATATACAAATAGCAGGGGTTTTTAGTTGTGGATTTCCCAAGGAAACCATTATGTAATGTGTTGATTGAATTATTTCTCTTGTATGCTTTGTGATTTCACGATCATTTAATTGTTTTCGTTGATGAGTAGAGTAGATTCAAGTCTTTTGTTTTAGCGTATTACATAAGTAGTTTGAATCTACAATGAATTTCTACATGGTATAAGAGCATAAATCACTCTAGAATAGGATAATAGGAGTTTGTCTTTTGCGAGTGAAACCGGATTTGCATTATCATGCATAGCGAGCTGGATGTAGTTCTACAGATTTAGACTCAAATATGCCCTTAAGGGTAGTTCAAACTATATTGCTTGGAAGGATAGGATGGAGGTAGTGTTGGAAGACAACGAGCTTAAGGAATTCATAAACAAAGATATTCCTAAGCCTCCAACAACTATTGCTCAAGATCTTGCAAAGTAGAGAAAACATGTTGCAAAGGCAAGAAGGATTATCCTAGAAAGATTTTGAGATCATATTCTCTCAAGCCTCCATGGTAAGGAGACTCCATATGCAATGTGGAAGGCCTTGATAGACCTATTTCAAAACAAAAATGACCACATGAAGTTGGCACTGAAGGAAAAGCTCAAGAAAATTAAGATGGAGAAGGGCGACACAATACCAAAGTACTTGGCCAAGTTCACCCAATGTCAGGATGAGCATGGAAGTGTTGGTGTTACAATTGTTGAAGATGATCTAGTCAACCTAGCACTTCTATGCTTTCCCGAGACCTATCAAAACTACTAGGATTCGATAAATTAGAGGGAGAAATTACTAGAGTGGGAGAATTTGTGGGAACAAGTGGCACACTTCAGGATCTTTGGTTCATTAGTTTACTGTCATGTTACCCAGGATGCAAGGAAAAATATAGAACCAACAACTGTGTTGGGCATATTTGTGGGGTACACTGATACACCTCACAACTATCGAGTGTGTCTTCCATATCACACGATGACAGTGGTTCATAGAGATGTGAATTTTGATGAAGAGAAGACCATCAAATGTTCCCTTGAGAGGGAGCTTTAGTTACATGTATATGAGGAGATTTTAGCTCCAAAGGAAGAACCTCGGAATGATATGGAGCAACCACATGCATAGGAGAAGAGATTGGAAGCACCCACTCATGTAGAGACTTCCAGAGATGGAAGGAAGCTCATGAGAGAGGATCACAAATTGATACATGCTACTACATAGAATGTGGGAGGACCCACATCACAGCACAGGCACAGGAGGTCACCAGATCGGTACACTAGATACATGGCTCTTATAAGAAAGAATGTCGAGATTGAGCCATCCTCATTCAAGGAAGAAGTGCAACAACCAGTATGGGTTGATTCCATAGTAGAGGAGTATGACTCCATTTTCAAAAATGATGTTTGGGAAGTAGTCCCAAGACCATCAGACAAGTCAGTGGTGAGTTCCATATGGATTTAGAAGGTAAAGAAAGCAATAGATGGGAGTGTGGAGAAACACAAGGAAATATTTGTGGCCAGAGGGTTCTCTCAAGTGGAGGGAATTGATTATGAGGATACCTTTCCTCCAGTAGAAAGGTACTCTTCAATCAGACCTATTCTATCACTTTTAGTGCAAATGGGATGGAAGATACATTATATGGATGTGAAGACAACATTCCTTGACAGAGTGATTGAGGAAGAGGTGTACATTGAGAAACAGGAAGGATTTTAGACCTTCAACAGAGAGTCGCATGTGTGTAGACTTAAGATAGCATTGTATCGATTGAAACAAGAATGTCGTTCTTTGTAGACCAAGATTGATATTTATTTCACTGAGTTGGGATTCACCAAAAGTGAAGTAGATGCGAACCTTTACGATATTGTGGTTGAAGGTAAATTGTTTATTATAGTAGTATATGTCGATGATTTAATTAATAATAACAAGTGATGAGAAGCTGGTAAAATCTTGCAAAGCCGATCTTGCAAGATAATTCGAGAGGACCTGCGGCTCATGCATTAATTCCTTGGTATGGAAGTATGGAAAGGAGATGATGAACTGTTTGTCCCGTAGGGAAATTTTACCAATGAGATATTGAAGAAGTTCCACATGGAGAGCAATGAACCTGTTGAGACTCCTCTATCATATAATTGGTTGAAGGACAATGTTACTTCATGTGAAGTAGTGGAGCCTACTATCTATAGGTGGCTTGTGGGTTCACCTATGTATTTGGTTAACACGCGACCAGACATATCTTTTGTAGTTAACCAACTTAGTAAAGAAAGGGTTAAGTCAACCAAACTTTATTGGAAGGCAGCTAAACATGTGTTAAGATACCTCAGAGGCACCACTCAATTTGGTATTTGGTACAGACATATATAGGGAGTGAAACTTCTAGGCTTCACAAATGCATATTGGATAGGGAGTCCATCCAACAAGAAAAGCACATCAGGGGGAATCTTCAATATTGGGTCAGTAACAACTTCTTGGTACAATAGGAAGTCGAGATCAATTTCACTCAGTTTAGTATAAGCATGGTACATGGATGCTATTCAAGCAAATTGTGATGCTATCTAGATGAGGAAGATTTTTGTTGGGTTATTTTGAAGTCTTCTTTAGCGCATTTCAAACTCTCTAAAATTGAAATTCCAATAGGCAGTAACTATTCCAGGCCTGGTCTAAAATCCATGGAATAGTGGTTCCAACATGTGGCTTGAAGCAAAAATTTCAAGGATAGTCATATTTCAGCTCAGATCTTCCTCCTATAATTGATTTTTCCAAACTAGTTCCAAGCTAATATGAGAGTGATTTTAATAAACTGTGTTCCTTAGTTGTTGTTTCAACACAATTTCAATGGTTCAATATTTTTGTTGTTTCTAGCCTTCACCTGCAACACCTGGAAAGTTTCAACATTTCCGTACTCAATTCAGTACTTAAACACTGTCTATGCATTTTTTTTTCTAGTACTAAATTAGTCTGGTACTCTAGACCATGATTAAGATATCATAGAAATTAAAGTTCATTCATCACCAGTTTGAAAACATCCAATTTAGCGGCAACACTAAATTTAGAGGAATCAGTTTGGCAACATTAAGAGTTTATAATTAAAGGCAACAGTCTATCCACGTCATATTCAACATTTTCAAAAGTATTAATATTAGCTTTCAATAATGCTAAAGGTGTTCTATAACTCATTCTTTTCGAATCATTAGACATCATTATATAGTCAAGCAAAGGTATCGATATAATTTTATTTATTTCGATTAATACAGAGAATGTGAGTAATAGAGTCTGATTAGTGGTTTGTGTTCCATTCATTTAGTTTATATGTTATCATGACTTAATACATAATCAATAATTGTTTAATCCAACAATGAGTAATGATTATTATCCTTCAGTCATGGCACATGCTTCGATACTTTTTCTTGTCATTTTTGAATTAACCCAATTCCTGGCATAATCCAAAAAAATGGTTACCCTTCCTAATCGATCCCAACATCCATTTGAATCATAAAAATACTGCACCAAAAAGAAATTTATCCTTGATATCATATCTTTTTCCAATTCATAGTCGTCTATGACTCAAGTAGCGACCTTCTAACTCCTCGAGTGGCCTTGAAATTATTTTCATTGTTAGCATGGGGCCAACAAGCATGAACCCACATTTACTTAATTTTGCGCTAGCCCCAAATATGTAGCATGAAAACATAGATTTGAGGAAAAGGGGTGGATGAATTTTCTCCAGAAGTTTCAGGGGAAAAATGATAAGGTAACCATGACATTTTCTCAAAATTTTGATGGGAAGACAAAAAAAGTTGGAAATATCAAGATAAAATTGTTAGAAGAACTAATGAGTAAAGTAACGGGGTTACCTCTAAATGGTGAGAAATATTTCAAAGGGGGCAAACTCAATTTGGGAGAGTTTTCTAAGTTCCTCAAATTGGCATATAAGTCGATCAACTGGTGCAAGGGTGTCCTCAGGAGCTGCATTTCATAGGCAATGGTGGTTGCTTCTATGTGCATTCCAAAGGTTTGTAACTTGTAAGGGAAGGTACGCAATTGTTTTTCTTTACCATATAAGACTTCTTCTCCACTTTACAGATGGTTGTGATGTCATTTTTCCTTTCTTCCTATGTTAAAGTCTGCATAAAGTGCCTAGACGTGTTTAGTCGAAATTTATAAGGGCCAAAACTAGTTCTTGTCATTATAGTCTCATTAAAATGATTATTTTTCATGAGATGGAACAAAGAAGAGAATCATGGTCATAATTTTTGTTTAAGAATTTTCCTTGGGAGGAGGAAAATACAAAATACAAGTAGAGGGTAATTAGTCCTGAATCCAATAAGTCGAGAAAGGAGTTTGAAACCCTTGTTAAATTTTCCCATAAGCATGAGAAAAGGTCTATAAAAACACCGAGATCGTAGGAAGCAGAGAGGGAAGTGTGGAAAAATCTCCAGATGCAATACTCTCAACAAACCCAACCCCTCCTCTAGAGAAGGAAACCCTAGCATCTTGATCCAAAATGGATCTAGTATAGACTCTAAGTCTAAAAATATTCCTCACAAAGGAAAATTAAAGTCAAAGGATGCTCTTGGAAATAATCTTACTGCATATATCTCTTCATTCTAAATCGAACACAATTTGAATGAGCTAAAATGGACTTCAGATGAAGAAGTTATTGTAAAATTAAATTTGCCCAATGTCCTTAGAAAAGGAGGCAATTTCTCATTAAATGGGACTTAAGGGAAAATGTGTTTTTAAACATAAAACCCCTTAAAGTTCATCGCATTGCATTCCTTCATCGTATCGCATATATGTTATAATGGAGCATTATCATTGCTTCGGAAAAATTCAAGCGAAGTGTTTAAAACACCAGTGACCATGTGACTTGTTGACATGCGATGGCGCCGATAAGCGAAAGTGCTAGTTGATCAGAGAACCAAAATGCAAAGGGGTCATGCGATGACGATAATGCGATATGCGATTGTGATCTACGTTGGTGATCAGCAATTGGTGGATCCCCAGTACAAAGGGCCATTGTAACTTGCGATGGTGATAAAGTGGGTTCACCAATCAGCATTGGTGATATATATCAGATCGACGGATCAGATTGGCGATATATATATCGATCAGCACAGTACATTGGGCCGATCCGATATGCAATGTGTGATATTGGTGATCGAAGCGATCAGAGATCGGAGATTGGGGAATGCAAAGGACTGGGAAGCACCAAACCCATGCGACGTTTGATTCTGATTTGCGATGAAGGCACGAACCCGATAAGGTTATGGACGCGATTTCATAATATTTGAAATCCGGCTGAACGACCCATGATGTGTTTGGCCTGTGTATTCCATTATTTGGCTATTTTCAGAATGTAGGCAGAAGAACAATAGACTGTGTGATTCCCATTAGAAACAGTCCATCGCACCTATGATATGCTATAGGTAGGCGTTTTTGTAACAGGAATGCGTTATACAAAGAGAGTCACAGAGCCACAGAGCCAGAGAGCTAGAGGGCTAGTCAAAGAGATAAAGGAATGATGAAACATAGAGAAATGGACAGGAAGCCGCAGAGCCAGAGGGATGCCTCACAAAAGCCCTAGAGCACAATTGAAAGGGGAGGTTTTGGAGTTGCTTGGATGTCGAGCAAAACTAGAAGCTCAGAAAGCGAGAGCAGAGCCGAGAGCTAGAGCCAAAGTGAGAGCCAAGAGCCAGAGCTAGAGCCAGAGCCAGAGCCGAGAGCCAGAGCTAGAGCTAGAGCCAAGAGCCAGAGCCGAGAGCCAGAGCAAGAACTAGAGCTGAGAGCCAGAGCCAAAGCTAGAGCCAAATCCAAAGCCAGAGCCAGAGCCAAAGCCAGAGCCGAGAGCCAGAGCCAGAGCCAAGAGCGAGAGGCAAGAGCCGAGAGCCAGAGATCCAAACGGCCAGGGATAAACATGGTATTCTAAGCCCAATGGTTCAGTCCTAACCTATTAGAGTTGAGTGTGGAACTTGTAAAAGAATTCAGCCATAATCCCAAAGAGTCTAATCGAGTTGATTAGAGCACAAGGAGATGTAGCCCAAAAGTTTTGGGTGAATTCCATATTATATTACTGTTATGTGTGATTGCGTATTACTGCATTGTATTTGCTGTTATATGTTTTATGCCAGTTCAAGCAAATAAACTTAAATCACTTAATAGTTAAAGTACAAACACAAGCATACACCTATTTCAAGTTCTTTTAATTCTACAAATTATTAATCATAAGCATGGATCTTGGGAATATATAAGCTTTGGAGTGGGAGAGGATCTTGTAAGCATGACAAGAAGCCTTTAGTGCCACATTTCAGATCAGGTGGTATCAGAGCTGGTTATATCAGAGCATCACGTTGATTAACGCCACCTTCAAAAGATGTTATATTAGAGCAAGTTATACTAGAGCAGGTGGTATCATGATGCTTGATCGATCAAAGCAGGATGCTTGATTAACAGAGCAATATATTTGCTTGTTTAACTTGAAAGGTGTTTAAAAAGTCAAGGATTGATTGTTT
>APFE031193915.1:0-11909 GCA_000404065.3 Pinus taeda | reverse complement strand
TAAATTAATATAATTTTTATCTATGATTATATTGTTCATATTTTTTTTACATTTCACTTGGAGTCACCTACATCTTACTTAGACTATATAGGAATCAATTTAACCATTTAGAGGTTTGTTATGAAACTAGCTCACAAAAAGATAGAAAAGATAGATGAATGCCTTATAAATCAGCCTCTTCAAGGGGAAACCTCCTTTACATTACACAAATGAACAATTCTTGGATGATATAAATGACAAGACCTCATTTCTATATATAGGAGTCTAAGGGGTCATAATATAATCAGATCTGACATAACAATAATAATCTAAGGGCACAATAATAGCAATAGTGGGCTTCTATGGGGCACAATAATAACAATATGGGGACTACATGGGCACAACACTATAAGAAGGGGTTGTACTAATAACAATAAGGGGTTACACTAGTAGTATAGGGACCTAACATGCCCCTCTCATTCAAAAAGTGTTTTCCTCAATGCTTGAGTAGCTCTTGATGCTTCTGTATAAAATTATTGTCCTCCCATGTGGAATTTTCAATAGGTAAGTTCTTCCACTGATGAGATACTCTGAAATTGATCGATTCTGTAGCTATCGGGTTCTTGTTTATGTGACTACTCCAGGCTCCAATATGATTTTTCCTTCCTCATCAAGTTCTGGCAATATTTTCTGAGTTAGTAACTAGAGAACCCACAGTAATACCCATAATCTGTCAACGTTTCAAATCCCAACAGGATCCATCATCAGGACTATTTTTGAATGTTGATAGTAGAAGAGCTCAATTGCAAGATTTAAATAGTTATGACGTAAGCTCTTATGATTTAAGGATAAATAAAAGTTGGCTACTTAATAATTAATATTATCCAAATATTTAGGTTTTTTATTTTAATTTTAATTCTCATATATGTATATATAGTAATATATATGATAAATTAACAGTAATAATAATTAATATTTATGTTAATTAAATAATAATAATACTTAAATAATAAGTATTATAATTGTTATAAATATTTATTACCTAATTTATTATTATTTAGTTATTTATAAATAATAAATATTAATAATTACTTAATAAATGTTATAATAACTACTATTATTATAATAATAATCAAATTTTTATTAAATTGAATATTAATGAGATTATTTTAGGGGTTAATTGGAATTTATTCTCAATTTTATATGAATTAATAATAATACTAATAATTTTATAAAATAATTAGTGGATAATTTTATAATAATTTTATTAAATAATAATAAGTAATAATTTATAATAATAATAATAATACTTAGTAATAAAATTATAAATAATATATAAAAATTACTAATTTTTATTAATAATTATTATAAATAATCAATAAAATTTAATTCTTGATTTGAATTAATAATAATACTTACATTATATCATAATTAATTAATAGTAGTAAATATTATAAATTTCTAGCTACTTAATTATTTATTAATAATTTAATAGATTAATAGTTATTATATTTTAAAATTTAATTATTAATGTCTTGAGATCGATTATTAAAAGTAGCATTAGTAATAAAAGAAATAAAACTAGATCTTGCTAATTTTACCTAAGAGGAAAGGGAAGGGAGATAGCTACCTATTGAGAGTTAAACCTAGGATGTATTGGAGGTCTTAATTTCTCTAATTAAGGGAAACCAGTAGCTGCTAATCTCGATGCCATTGTCCCTGTTGAGATTATATGGGTGTTTCATAATCTCAAGAGCCTCTCTAACCTTTCGTCTATGATGATATTCTTCTCTTGTGACAATTGAGGAGTTTTCCAGACAGAGATGGTGCTTAGTTTTAAAGGAATGCTCTGCCATGGATGAAGTACGAGACCTGTCATTCCTAATATCCGCTACATGTTCTTTCAGTCTAGTTTGCAAGGAACGACCTGTTTCACCAATGTAACTTTTCCCACATGAAAAATCTATTTTATAAACTCCTTTAAGTTGATATCTATCAATATTATCTTTGACAGACCTCATACTTTGTCTAATTGTTCCGAGTGTTGAGAACTGAGTGATTATGTCTTTCTTTCTCAAGATTCTTGCAATCTTGTTTGAACTGGGATATTCTGCAACTTTTGAATGAGTGGCCACACTTCTTCATCCTTCTTCTATTCATCCCTTGCTTCGTTTATCCAATCTAGTTGGATAATAGAAATAACACAAAACAATGCTTCCACATCCTCATCCTTTCTTGAGAGTGCATCTACCACAACATTTTGCTTCCCTTTTTTGTAGATGATTTCAAAGTCATAAACCAACATCTTTGTGACCCATTTTTGTTGCTCTTTAGATGATAATCTTTGTTCTAAAAAGTATTTAAGACTATCATGATCCGTTTTTACTTTGAAGTGTCTTCGCATTGGGTAGGGTCATCCTTTCTTAAGTGCATATAGTATTGCCAAGATTTCCTTCTCATAAATAGCTTTGTGTAAATACTTTCCTTTGATTGGGTGACTTTCGAAAGCAATGGGCCTTTTATCTTGCATTAAAATAGCACGAATTCCATTTCCTGAAGCATCACATTCCACAATAAAGGTTTTTGTGAAGTCTAGCATAGCTAAGACTGTTGCTTGGCACATTGCTTCTTTAAAATGTTCGAAGGCCTTTATTGCTTCTGGAGTCTATGAAAATGCATTTTTCCTCAATAATATCGTCAGAGGTGCTGTTACTCTCCCATAATTCTTAACAAACTTGTGATAATACCCTGTCAACCCGAGAAATCATTGCAGATGCTTTATGGATGTGGGGATTTTCCATTCTTTAATGGCTTTAATTTTGCTATGTTCTTACTTACACCTTCATGAAGATTACACATACCGAGATATTCCACCTCTGTACTCCAAAGAAACATTTGGAGATTTTTGCATATAATTGTTTATCCTCCAAAGTTGAGCACCCTATCTTCATGTTGAACATGACCCGTTTCTAAGACTTGTTGTAAATTAGTATATCATCAAAAATACTAGCACAAATCTCTAAGGAAGGGTTTGAAAAATGGAAATTCATTCAACCTTTGAAATGTAGAAGTGCATTTTGTAAGGCCAAAAGGCATGACCAAAAATTCATAATGACCCTCACGGAGTTTCTAAATTTTGTTTCAGAATGTCTTTAGTCTTCATTACTGATTTGACCAAATTATCCTGAATGAAGATCCAACTTGCCAAAGTAAATTGATCCATGCAACTCATTCCAAATAATTCATCAATGACAGAATGGGAAATTTATTCTCTTAATAGCTGACTTGTTGAGAGCTCCCTATAATGCCAGACACATGCACCCTGACCCATCCTTCTCTGTGGCAGTCAATAACTACTTAGAGAGATAAAGAAGCTTTGATTAGGTTGAATTATACCAGCCTCTAGATTTCTGCAACCCATTACATTCAAATTTCACTCTTTTGGGCATAGGGGATATCGTGCAAGGCCTGATGTTTAGAGGAACACTTCCTGGAATCAAATGAATAGAATGATCATGATCACGAATAGGTGGGAGGCCTTTGGGAGTATCCAATACCTTGGAATGATTGTCGAAAACCTTTTGGAGATCTCGAGAAATAGATGGTTTCGATGTGGGAACCTCTAGCGAACATAATTGTGCAATTACACCTCGTTTTTATTTCTTTAGAAGCTTTGTCAGTCCTTTATAGCTGATTATCTTTCACGGTTTCCTTGTCATACCCCTTAATTCAAGCTCCTTTCCTTCCGAAGAAAATTTCATGAAAAATTCTTGAAAATTAAAAGCTATTGTACCTAGAGATTGTAGCCATTGGACTCCTAGTACAACATCAACACCACCCCTTGGAATGGAAAGAATTGGGCTATTCAATAGATATTCTCCGTTGGGTAACTTGATATTATGGCACTTTCTAGATAAATTTATGGTTCCTCCACTTGCAACCATCACTTGACACTTTGGCGTTGGATATTGGAAGCAATTCAATTCCTTGGCTATCTTACAATGAATAAAATTATGCGTACTGCTCGAATCAATCAACATTATTACCTTTTTCTTCTTGATATGTCCTTCTATCTTGATAGATTGAGTGGTAATTCTAACCAATGCATTACAAGATATGGTTGGATTGATTTCTTCTTTCTCGATGTGTTCTTTCACTTCTTGAGCATTTTTTTCTTGATATGTCCTTGTATCTTGAGAGTTTGAGGACTGGTAATTCTTTCCAGTGCTTTACAAGATATGTTTGGATTAATTTTTTCTTTCTCTAGGGTTGGTTCCTGGGGTATATCCTCTTCTTTTGATCTTTCTTGATCCTTTTCTTCCTCCTCTTCACAATCTATGTAAAATAATTTCTGCTCAGCACACTTATTACCTTTAGTGTATTTTCTATCACAAATGTAACAAAGTCCTTTTTTTCCTTTTTTCTTCCAATTGTTGTCGTGAAAACCTTGTAGGTTGTGGAAGGCTAAAAGGAAAAACACTTCCATATTTATAGTTGTGAGTGGTAGGATTCCTTGTTTCCATAATTCCGCTTTCAGTTTTTCTTGCCAACCTGAATGCCTTCTCCATTGAATCAGGTTCCCAAAGATGAACCTCATGTTGAATGTTATCCTTTAAAGTCCCTATGAAGAAATTAATCCTTTTCTTCTCTGGAATATCATTTACCCATATATCAATTTTTTTAAATCCTCAATGTGCTTTGCCATTGAACCTTTTTGTTGGAGATTTATCAATTGGCTAAAGAAGGTGTTACTCTTTGTATCCTCATAATGTGCTATTATTTCTTCCATGAAAATTGACCAAGTGACAAGTGCTTTACGAGAACACAACCCTTTATACCATAAAAATTGATCTGGTTCTAAATATGAAGATGAAATATGTACCTTTTGTAATAGTTGCACCTCATGTAGATCAAAATACTGCCCCATCTGTAGTATCCAATTTACCGGATCCTTGCCATCAAACTTCCTCATATTGCCTTTTCTTGATTTTAGGGGCTCAATCTTGAAATGACTGTAACTCTGTAATTTCAGATTTTTCAATTATAAAATTGCGACCTGTAGTAGCCCTTTGTGTCCTCTTTCCAATGTCACCAATCTGATCGAAATCGGATTCTCCAAGAAAGAGTTATGTGCAATCTCCCAAGATGACCTAATTATATACCTTTTAAGAAAAGTGAACTTGTATGAAGTGCAATGTGTCACTGTTTTGACCTTTAGATTTGAAAAATATAAGAATGAAACTACAGTTCGTCCTCTTTCTGTAACTTCTTACAAAATTTCAATTTGATGCTCAGAGAGAAAGTTATGATGATTTTCCCAAGGTCACTTGTTTAAGATGTAATTCGGGAGTCTAAAAAAACCTTAACTTCCTTATATCATATATCTTCAAATATAGTGTGACAAGATCTGAAATTTGGACCCGAGGTTCAGACCACCTTCTTCTTAAATGAGTTTTTTTTAGCTTCTTAAAATTCATAGTGAACAAGTTATAGCAAAACTTCCATGATGACCTGTTTTAGATGAAATTTTGGAGCTTGCAAAAACCCTAACTTCCTTAGATCATATCGCCGAAAATATAGCGTGACAAGATCTGAAATTTGGACCTGAGGTTCAGTGAGGTTTCCTATCAAATGGGCTATTTTTTAACTTCTGAAACATCGCAAAAAAAGTTATAGTGAAAATGCCACGATGCCCTGTTTGGAGCAGCGAAACCCTAGAATCCAAAGCTCTGATACCAAATGTTATGAAACCAACTCACAAAAGATAAAATAGATAGATGAACGCCTTATAAAATAGCCTCTTCGAGGGGGCAACCTCCTTTACATTACACAAATTAACAATTCTTGGATGATACAAATGACAAGACCTCTTTTCTATACATAGGAGTGTAAGGGGTCATAATACAATCAAAGCCGACATAACAATAATAATGTAAGGGCACAATAATAATAATAGTGGGCTTTTATGGGGCACAATAATAACAATATGGGGACTACATGGGCACATCAATATAATAAGGGGGTTATACTAATAACAATAAGGGGTTTCACTAGTAGTATAGGGACCTAACAAGGCTATAGTGGTAGTGGTTGGAATTAACCTAGGCACCTAGGGGTTATAGAAGTAGTGGTTGGGATAAACTTTGTGTCATGCAAGTACAAGACCACACCAATTCTTGATTCCTCTAGTAAAAAATAAAATAAAAATCACAACTCAGTTGTCAAACGAGTAGTAAGAACAACCAACAACCATCTTTGGTTGCTATCTGGAAATACAGGTTGAATCATCATCCTTATTCAAGGAAAACCACACCACCTAGAATGACCTGTTGGTAGTCTATAAGGGAGCATGCTTTAAAGCATAAACTAAAAGCAAGAAAGAGAACCACAATTACATATTTTACATTTTATGTAGTATTAAGTTTGGCATAAAACACACACACACACACACACACACACATATATATAATCATTATTTATACTTAGCAGGATGGTCAATATTATCACTAAATATATATGCGAGACGATATAGTACATAATAATGTGTTATTCACCCAATAATACTATGCGGGGTTGTATAGTTAGATTTAAGCAAGTATATTATCCAAGAGTGAGCATATACAACCTCACTTATTAATAGATCAATAACAGCGTAAATATTGGTTACCATTTTTTCTAGTTTCAAGACCAACAAACTATATATATTGTAAATTGTACATACACAGCCATTTATGAAATACAACATTTATAAAATACACTAATTATATAATTATTAAAATAATAAATAATTTTTGGAAATTAAAAATTTCTTTAAAAAATTTGAAAATATTATTTTTTAATATTAAATTTAAAATCTATATTTTAAAAATTCAATATTTAAATTTAATTTTAAATATTTCATTAATAATTTAAATAATTCTATTACTATTTTAAGATTTTGCACATTAATTAATATAATAAAATAAAATTATTGTGAATCCCAAACAATTTAAACAATGAGTAAATGACTCTCACTTTCAGGAAGGAAAGATGTGATAAATTTGTTAATAATATTCATAAAAGCCTTTCCCTTTGGTTGAGCCATTCATACGGTGATAGTATTTACTTTTGAGTGCCAAATGATGATACCAAAAAGAAAAGAAATATATAATATCTAAATTTGTTGTGTTGAAAGTCCAAATATTTTGTATGCTCAGAATATGTTGGACAAAACTTTTATGTGATAATTGGTAGACTGAAAAGAGGAGAATTTTTATTTAAGAATTGATTGATGCTAAAATAATTTGGAAAATTCTGTGTTGCGTGATTGGGAGGTCTGGGATGGGTGATCTCTCCGAAAGTCTTGGTTACCGAGTGCAAGTGCTGGAAGTGATCATTGATGTTATGTGATTCATTTCACTAGTTTCAATCTCACTTCTTCACTCCTGTGAGCATCACTCGATGCAATGAGTGCTAAGTGGACTATTCAAAAATCATGAGAATTTAGTTAGTTACTGTTGAGCCCTAAAACTACGCCTCTCCTACACACTTTCCTAGACCTTTTCCCCTCACCAGTACCTCATAAGCTATCAAAGATCATTGCATATTGATTCTAAAAGAGCACTTAATTGGTTTTCTAACTATGTTTTTGTGTTTGCTATTTGACTTAAATTTTGCTCATCAGCTTCGGAATGCAGCCACTTTCCGCAGCTGATTCGACTTTTCGCAGTTGTTTTTGTTGATCTCTAAGTTATAGGTGTCATCAAGCAAAATGAGGCACATGGGCAGTTTATGAATGATCTGGACATGGATCATGTCCTATTGGTTCAGCCAAATTCGTAGAGGAAGGCCTTGGTCAAATGGTGGTCAAACGAATAGTTCTACGTAAACAGGTCTTTGTTTTCAAACACATGAAGGGTTCGAGACCATTCCTAGATCCATGGGCTCATTTTGACAGCTGTAGACTGCCTCCATGACTCAAATCCAACAGCCAACTTTTGATAGATTGAATGATCTCGGCAACCATCACGCTAAGCTCACGGATGCTGTCTTTTTACATGTCCTTTGTTGAAAGTGTTTCATAAGAAAACAATTATGTAATTTCCCTTATAAATAACACGTTTGCAAATGCATAGAGTTAGTTAGTTTGTGGATGTCGTTTTGCTGTTAGTCCTTATATTGTGCCGTGAACTGGTCCTGTTGTTGTAACGAGAGGATTCTTCCTCTGTTTTGCAATATAACAAGACTCAGTTTTACATGACTGTTTGAGCGTAATTCCAGACTAATAGCGTGTTGACCAAAGATGTGCAGAGGGCCCTTGCTGGCTGAGGTTTTGTTTCCTTATTTCTGTAAAGTTTTTATGTGTTGTTTCCTTATTTTCATTGCACATATCTCATAGTCTGTTCACCTGTGTATATTTCATAAGTTATTTATGATGTTAACATTTCATTCCTGTACATGATTTTTCAAGTATTGTATATTTTTGCTAACACTGATCAGTGTGTGTTTCAGGATAGGCTAGGCCCGGGCATTTTCATACAATTTTTACGATAACTAGTGACATGAGATTAGCCTCTCTACGGACTTTACTTTTCTTAGCTTTTCAATTTCAGTTATGCTTTGATTTCAATCTTATTTACTTGCTTTGTTAGTTAGTTTAGATATCAAATTCTTCATGTCATTGACGTTATCTCCAGAGCCATAGATTAACCCCGAAAAGACTACTTGGCGAGCTATTGGACTATGAATGAAGTAATTTGATTTTACTTTCTGCAATTAGATATCAGGTTCTTCATGTTATTGATGTTATCTCCAGAGCCATAGCTTAACCCCAAAAAGACTACTTGGCGAGCTATCGGACTATAAGTGAAGTGACTTGATTTTGTTTTCATTTGCAAGTAGGTAATTTAGATATCAATTCCTCATGTTATTGACGTTATCTCTAGAGCCATATCTTAACCCCGAAAAGACTACTTGGCGAGCTATCGGACTATAAATGAAGTGAATTGATTTTACTTTTATTGGTTTGCAGTTTTTGATTTTCTTGAGTGCAGTAGCTTAACTTATTTTTTTGTATTTAGATGAGCAACAAAGATAGTGATTTCATAATCAGTAGTTCATCATTTGTTTGATTTGAATAGCAACACATTTCCATTCTTGTTCAAGTATTAATTTCATTACTAGTATGTTTTGAGATCGTAGGAAGTGTTAAGCTCTGGAAATTAGCATAAAGGACATAACTGCCTTAAAATCTATATCCATACTTGTCTTCTAAAGTATTCTTAAAACTCAGGAATAGGATTTCCATTCATGTTAGGAGATAAACGAAGATAAAACCCCAAAACAAAATAAAAATTGAAAGCAATAAAAAGTAAGAAAAAGTTTGGCTTGCACATATAGTGCGCCACACTTCATCAGTTTACGACTCCCGGATTCATAATTGATGTAGCAATTTAGGACATATTAAACTGGCTAAATAGTTGTGACTACTTCTCATGGAAATGGTCATATATAAATGACTTACTTAACGCAGTTGAAACCTAAAAAATGATATCTTATATAATCCACTACGAAAACCCCTCAATACTTAAATACAAAGAGAAAAGGGAGCTCTACTTAAATGGTTCATGAGGCACAATACTCACTAAGGTTTTGCAAAAGGGGTAGCAAGCTAAGTGGTTTTGATTGTGGGGAAAATCCACAGTTAAGCGAGCTTGAGCGAGAGGTGATTTGGGATAAGTGACATTCTAGAAAGTCCTCATTATCAGGTGCAAGACCTAGAAGTGATGATTGACATTGTTGTAGCCCAATTTGGCACAATAGTTAAAATCTTAAAAAAAAAAGAAAAATCAACACAGGATTAAAATTGCAAGATTTGATGGAAACTTTTTCATCCTAGTTAATTGTCTAGAGTCAAAAGAATTATTAGAGGAGAATCCTTGCTTAAAGAAAGTCCTTCTAGAATTTGGTTGTTAAAATTTGAGTTGTTATCAGTTACTACAGATTGGATATTGTTATCTAATTCAATGCCAAGCTGAAGATTACTATTTGGACCCATTCATGGCTTTTCCTTCTTTGAAGACTAATAAAATTGTGGTGTCATCTCACAATGCTATTTGGAGTCTCTCGGTTACTTCTTACCATTGGATAGGACAACAAATTGGGCATCAAACTCCAATTTTTTTGTAAATGACTACAATACATGCTCTTTGACCTTATAGTTTTGTGACATGAATGAACCTACTACTATTATTAACTATGGGAAAAACGAAAGGTCTCTATTGGCTGGCATGGCCAAACTCCATTAGTGAACCTTAGAGATGTTATGCTTTATATTCCATGTGGAGCAGTTGTTATTATACAAGTATTGAACATGTCAAAGCTAACATGATCCACATTATCATCGGTGTATATGATTCTTTTTAAAAATTATTAACTTGCAAAGTCATGGTAGATGGCCCTCCACAATTTTCAAATGTTATGGTATATTGTAATGGTGCCAAATTTGAAGGTAAATTACTAGAGGGAGAGTTGATATCCTTGCATGGAGAAGTCAAAGATGTCCTTTGTAAAGAACTGAATCCTTTTCTAAAGGAAAGTAAATTCAGTTGAAAATATCTACCTATAGACATCAGTTCAATAT
This sequence comes from Pinus taeda, assembly GCA_000404065.3. Taxonomy (NCBI): domain Eukaryota; kingdom Viridiplantae; phylum Streptophyta; class Pinopsida; order Pinales; family Pinaceae; genus Pinus; species Pinus taeda. Next base: position 1,309 of record APFE031193915.1, on the reverse strand, counting down.
TTATTCCAAAAGTAATGTACATTGTCCATTTTCAAGGTCCACATGGTTATGAGAAGATCCGTATTTGTGGAATATTCAACAAATGTGTTTTGTCTCTCGGATTTGGACGAGTAGTGTCTACATCATTTTATCGTGTGCTTTTGCAAAGTGATCCCCCTGGAGAACAAGAGTTTTTGCTTACTCCAACATCAACTATTGTGGTCAATACTAGAAAAGAGGTTCTTTATCAATAATCACCAATGTACCAGAATCACTGAAGCCCAGGATATATAGCTTATTTTGAATGATTGGTAGGTCAAGGATTCAATTTTGATTTCATGCTTATCTAATAGCTTGATTGAAGAAGGCATAAGACTTTGTTGCAAGGTTTTGTCCGTTCAAATTTTAGTTATACAATGGCACTCCGAAAAATCTGAATATGCTTGTTCATTGGTAGGGGGTGCCTTAAATTCTATTCAAATAATTGCAGGGTCTTTCATTTTAGATGATGGCTCAGGATTATGTGATTGTTTAGTTACTGGTGTAAGGGCATCACATTTTCTTAGTATATATTCAAGAGCTGGAGAAATTTTAGACCACATGGGATCTCTATGCAAGGTTTTAACGAGAGCTACAAAGTAGCCTAAGAATACTGTTGGTTTCTTCCTAGAAAAGTTGAGAAAGAAGCATAAAAAAAATACTATACAAAAGAACAATAGTGTGAGTTCAGTACATGCAAACTTTACGATGCAAGGAGTTTCAAAGGAGATTTTAAATCCAGAAGAACAGACAATGATCTCTTTTGTCCTTGCAAAGGCGTGTGATTCTGGTCCATTGGTGATTATTGGTAGCACTCTTAATTCACGAGATCAAGAGATTGGAGAACAAAAAGTTCTTGATAAAATAGAAATACCTAGTGATTAGGAGAAATTTAGTACACTTATAGAATGCAGAAGAAATATTTGGCTATACATGTTTCTATGGTTAACTCTTACAAGAGGCTAAGCAACATTTTGGAAGATTTCGCACCTTAAATTTAGTGGAACACAATGAGACTTTATTATTTTCAATCGATGGTTCACACTACGAAGCTCTAGATCTAACGACATCCTAGTGGCACAAATTGCACGGGGTTTATATCAAAATGTGGTCTGACAAAGAAGTTTTTTAAAAACACCTATTATAAGATCGACAGTTATTATTCATTACGGTAACACTCTTCTCCTTTTCAAAGACCACCAAAGGTGCCCCCATAAGCAGTTTGATGTTTTGTTTCAATTACAATTTTCAATTCTCTATACATCTCACCACCAGCATGTGTGGTTTATCT